>ML244594.1:8395-40258 GCA_005239495.1 Nicotiana undulata | reverse complement strand
CCCCCCCCCATGCCGGATTCTTGCCATCTTTGAGGTCCTCAAGGGACCAACGGCTGTTCAACTCACACCCATGGCCTTTTCATGCCGTTCTCAGGCCACCATGGCCCATCCAAGTAAGATCTTTCTATTTCCGGCTAAACCTATGGTTTCTAAGCCTGAATCTCTCTATATCTGGGTTACCTCTCTCAAAACCCTAACTTATCTCTTGATTCTTTAGATTTGTAACAGATCTGAGTATATTGATACGCTCAAATTTACACTTTAAAATAGTGTAAAGCGGTCGGTATCAAATATAATAACCCAACAAGGTTGGGGTCGATCCCACAGGGAATAGGCGTGAAAAGATTACTTTAGTAGTGTGAATCTCAACTTAAATCGTATTTCTATTCTGTTAATGTAACAAGAATATGGGAATTGATTGTGTGATAATTTAATTGAAATAGTGACAAGTATAATTAATTAAAGTGGTGATTGATGTGATTAACTAAACCAAGATTGTGTCCCCTTCAATGAAGTGTAATGCTAATAGGTGTTAATATGATATATTTCTAATGGAAGGTCCTTTAGATATGCAAATGATTTCTAATTGACTACCCAATATTTTCCAATAGTTGGGTAGTATTTCCTCTTTATGATTTTTCCAAACATAAAAGAGTTTCTATGAAGAGTAATCAACTAATGCAAAATAAAACCCACTTATTCCTAAGCGATTCTATTAAACAAGGTTTAAAGCCTTGAGTCTTTGATATTTACTCCTACCAATCCTAACTCACTTTTCCAAGTAAAGAAAGAATTTAATGGCACTTGATAATGTTTGCAACCACCAACAATAAATGAAGAATGAGGAAGTAAATAAATATCAACCAACCATTATATATATATTCAATGTTAAACACTCATTAACATAACACCCATTTAGCGTCCACAACCTTAGTATTTAAAGCTAGCTACTCATGCTTAAAGGCAAAAAGATGAGAGTAATAAATGTCATAAAGCTTACAAATAAAAGAATCTTCACTTCTAAAGCTTCCAAAAGAGAGGAATATTCAAAGGGTGCATTGTAGCTCAAAAACCAGACAAGAATGACCCACAAAACCCCAATAAATCTATTTATAGTGGGCTAAAACTCGGGGTCGAAATCGGACAAAAATACCCTTCCAGGTCAACTATGCGACCACATTTCTGTCGCATAACAGACATGCGGTTCACATTCTTGACGAAGCCATCGTAGATTTGAAACCCTAGTTCCCAGGTACTCGTCGCATTCCTGTTATGAGGTCCGCATTGTTGATATGCGACCGCATAATGTCGTCGCATTTCTGATCTCAGCTTTTGGCATAGGAGGTTTGCGGTCCATTATGCGGCTCGCAAACCTGTTATGCGTTCGCATAATGGACCGCATTCTTGCACTTGAAAATTTCAAAATGAACTGTTGGACTCTACGATTCACCTGGGCATTGTGCGGTCTGCATAACAGATTTGCGGTCCGCAATGTTGACTATGCGATCGCATTTTTCCCCTTTCTTGTACATTTTCGGCTTTTTGATTTCATTTACATGTTCTTGAGTCTTCCAACCTCATACACTGCAAAACATTAAAATTACATAAGTATAAAAGATAATTGCTTTTAAAACAAGCCAAAATCCAAGCAATCTGGTATTAAATGTGCCGAAATTCTCCGGCACATCACCACCCCCAACTTAAACTCTTGCTTGTCCTCAAGAAACTAAAACGACTCTATCCTAATCTAGACTCCAACTAAAAGATAGGAAACAATAATGACCATGGACGGTGTTAATTGTCAGTACCACAAGAATGCCTTTCGTTTATTTACCCTTCATGAACAATCACTGTTATTTACAAAGAAACTAATCAACTTGTGAACTTTGAGCCTCGACCAATTTGACAAAATGTTACTCTCAGCTGAGTGCACTTGCATTCGACTTCAAGAACACAACTTCTGTCAAACTTCACAATTCATGTGCCCTTACCAGAAAGAAGGTCCCAACTCACAATATTTATAATGACAACAAAAAGGGACATATTTATAAAGACACTCACTCTCACAAAGAGTTTCAAGTGTTACGACAAATCGTACCATAAGCTTGCCCTTATTTTAAGTCGTCGCCTCTTCAATAACATTTGGTTGGAGATCCCATAAGGACTTTTTAAGATTGTAATATAGGCTTAGGGGAGAGTTGGATAAACATTTGGGTACAAGTGACTACACCCTCCTTGACACGACTCACATTTTTCTTTCTTAATGCCCTTTGTTTCTTTTCAAACCACATATCCCTCATTGGCTCCTAGTTACCAACATTGAACCACCTTAAATACCTCCCTAGTTTTCTTCAAGGCTCCATATATATATATATATATATATATATACAACTATACTATTTCTTTTCTTTTCTTTTCTTTTTCTTCTTTTTCTCTCCCCCTTTTTTTATACGTTTTCTTTTGGAGCTTGAATAATTTCATGTGAATACTTTAAGGTATGGGTTCCTACACTCAATGTACAACCTTATCAATTACCAACTTGACACCACACCCCCAACATAGGCTTTTAGCCTCATTCTCAATGTTCAAGGAGGGACGGTTTCAAAAGAGGGAATTATTTTACAAAAAAGGGAAAGGTTTGTAATGAGGTGACCAACATAAAGGTTAAAGGATCAAATGGGGTAACTAGTTATAACATGTATACATTGGGTAGCCTGAAAGGCTAGCTGGGTTTTCCAATATCACAAAGACTGCCTAAGGTCATTTCTCCAACCAGAAGTACTTATCATTAGCACCGAAAAACCAACCGGGCAAGTTCTAGACGACAAAAGTAAACACAAGAATTATTTATACAAAATCTAACACACACGGCACAAGAAATGTTTGACTCAACATACTTTTATCCCTCGAGTCAACACTTGGCAACTCGAAGCTTTCATCATAGAGTCAAAGAGCGAGCCTCAGGTTCACACTGTTGATTTCCAATATAACACAAGATACATTGTTTTTTATATTAACGGAAGGGTAAAGTTATTTACAGACACACATGCTTGAGACTAGACAATTACACCAAACCGGTCAACACGTTTCATCCTACTGCCATGGTTCTACTATTACACCCTTGGAAAAGAACTCGGCGAAGAAATCCAAGGGGAATTCATTGCTAATTACTAAGGATGAACATGCATACAACTATCTACTTATTTTCGTAATACAAGACAAGTTAACAATAAACAAAACAAATATGTACACAAGTTTATCAATAAACTCCGAAGATTTTCATAACACAAAAACATGTACAATAGTTTACTGATTTCAAAATTTATATATATAATAGATAGTTTGTACAAGGCTATCCCACCCCCAACTAATAAAGCATGCATTGTCCCCAATGCATGAGAATGTAAGACAGAGTTTAGGGGCTCCCTAAGGCGCACTAAGTGCTATGGGAGTCAGTAGCCTGCTGAGTGACAGTGGGGTCACCAACTGCTGATGGTGGTATAGCTGCTGAAGACTCAGCTAGAGGGATTACTTCTGCTAGTGGTGGAGGGGTCTCCAACTGTCCGGAAACTGAAGGTGGAGCCTGAGAGTTACTTGCCTCCGCTGCACATTTGCTTCTTCTTCCTTCTCTGTAAATGTGGGGATGGAAACCTGCTTGCCCTTCTCCTGAGGACCCTCACCATCGTCAGACCACGACTCATCAGTCTCTGCCTCGTCTGTCTCCCCATCCTCGGACGCTGTAGAATGTCCGAAATCTTCCCCAGAAGGGATGTCAACTGTCACAGGGGGAGGTGGAGGCTGGGAGACTCCAACAGCCTGGGATGCAGGGGCTGTCATCAGGGTAGAGAAATCAAGACCTAGTCCAGTCTCAGACGCACCCGCTCCCTGGTCTCCTTCCTTAGGCATAAAGGAGGGTAGATCAAACTCCAGATGCTGCAGCTTATGAATCTCATTCTTAAGGGTAGCCACATCAGTGCGGAGCTTTGGAAAGTCTCCAACCTCACCTTGCTCTATCTTCTCAATTCTCACCTCAAGCCCCTTTAGGCGGCCCTCATAAGATGTGTGTTGCTGTTGTAGGGCCGTCATTGATGACTGAATGGGGGTCAAGGCCTGCCTAATGAGTGTAGGGAGTTCCTTCAGAAGCTGGTCTACCTTAGCGTTGGTGTGCTGAGCTAGGAGACCTAGCCTCGAAAGGAATGGCAGTGAAGCAGGAAGATGGGCAGTCGTGGCCTGAGAGGCAGGTTGTGGAGCAGCAGTGGATGCCCCTGTGGTCTGAAGAGTCTGGGAGTCTGTGATGTCTATCTCCGTAGGAGTCTAGATTTGAACAACTGGCGGAGCAGCAGCTACCGGTGGCACTGCGTCACTAATGCGCGTGATGTCGATATCCTTCAGCGTTTTTCCCTTCTTGTCGGTTTGTGGCATTGTAGGAACTTCCACAGCCTGACAGAGGGCACTGATCAAACATGGGAAGGGAAGTGACGTGGCTGTCTGACATGCCCTGACCCAGCTCTCTGAAGATGATGTCGCTCACATGGATCGTGATCCCGCTCATAATGCAAGCAATGAGAATAGCTTTCTCAATGCTTATATCTGTTTCATTCTGGGTTGGTATCAAGCGAGAGGTGAGAAAACTGAGCCAGAATCGACCCTCTCTTGTAAGATCTTCCTTGTAAATTTTATGCAGAGGGTCAATCCAAGCTAGGGTCCCTTTGGCGATCACTGATGCAACCCAAGCACGCTCACCATCTCTGTTGGCCAGTTTGGCCTCATACTCAGCTGTGCTTGGACGCCCTTATGAAAAATATTGATCGTTAATAGCTGCCCTGTCACACAGTACCTACTTCCCCCGAACCAATACCTTCTCACAGAATACTTTGTTGCGCTTGTGGTGAGGTGTTCTGGAGGCCCCATAGGATGCATAGAAATCTCGCACCAGTGTCTCATTAAACTCATCAGGCAGCTCGGTGAAGCACTCCCACTTTCTAGCTTTGATGTTCTCTAAAATGTGAGGGTACTGCTCCTATAGACCGTTCAGACTTAGTTGTTTCTCAGCCAGGATTTTCTGTTTTGTGAGCCCCTCTTTATACAGAGTCCTAGAGCCAGGGATCTCAAAACGAAGCTGGAAATCATCTCTGTGTTTCCGTCTTGCCTCAGCTTTTAGATCAATGGCTGGCAAAGTCTCCTCCTCATCAGACTGGGAGGGACGTTCATCAATAGATTGAGACGGTTCTTGTCGTGAATGTTGGGATTGTTGGGCTTGATGGATGGAGGAAGCCCTTTTCTTGGAAGAAATATGTTTTTGGCGAGGCATATCTGCAAAGAAACGACTGTGAGCGACATAGAAGACACATTAAGGAAAAATTACAGAAAACGTTAACTATGCGACAGGTTATGCGATCACATAACCTCAATGCGAACAGCATCCCTGTCGCACAATTGTTGTCTTCTGAAGATGGTTAACTATGCGATGGATTATGCAATCGCATATCCATTATGCGGTTCGCATAACCATCGCAGAATTATGCACTATGAAAGGTGGTCACATTATGCGATCGCAAAACCCACCGCAAAAATGGATTTGTTATCGCAGAACTGCCGCAAACAACATGTTACCTTAGGACCAAGACTGTTGGAGTTTGCGGTGGCTTTGCGTTCCGCATATCAATTATACGATCGCAAAGCCGCCGTATTGTGTCATCTTATTCACCTTTACTAGGGCGTATTATGCGACAAGAATGCGGACCGCAAAACTACTATGCGGCTCGCAGAGACCATCGTTTTCACAGCTTCTCTTATGACAACCATGGAAACCCTAATTTTATGACCCAACAAGCCAGACCTAACAGGTTTTTCAGGTATTCCCCCCCCCACCCCCTCCATTACACGCAGATACACACAGGGACGAGATGGGAAAAATGAGCAAAAATCAAAAGAAACAATTACAACAAAGTTGAACCTAAACTAAAAAGAAATTAAGAGAAATTGAGATCAGAAGAGGGAAACATACCAGAAGAGGATGAAATAGAAACAACAATCACTAGGTGAATCCACATATGTCGTCCTTGCTAATCCGTTCGATTTCAAACTAGCCATTTCTCTTTCTTTTTTTCTTTTTTATTGTTTTTTTTGTTTTAGTGGAAAGTGTGTGTTAGTGGGGTGTTGATGATAGGTTATGCGAAATAGGGTAAGGGTACATACCTGGAGACTTTGTGGCGTGTAAGTGACCGCAGAACATAGTATGCGATCACATACTCGTTATGCGATGGCTTGTTACTCAGGTGACTCACCGTATACAATGCGATGCACTATGCGATCACATAATTAAAATGCGGTCTGCATAGTGCACATCCTCACCGCATTCCGGCCTCTATTTTCGTCCAAACTAACTGTCCAGGTCTGCGATCACAATGCGGTCCGCATAGTTAAAATGCGATCGCATATGTGTCGCAGACTTCCCTGAAGTTCATTTCTTCCCTTTTACTCGCAATTTTACCCTGTTTTGTGATCTTTTGAACTACCTGCACTCTAACAAACACTTTAAATTGCTCAAATTACATCTATTTAACAAAAATTGAAACGTAAAGGACAAAAAGGATGTTACCACACATGGGTTGCCTCCCATGAAGCACTTGATTTAACGTCGCGGCACGACGAAATTGGCCTTTCTTTATGTTCACTCATTGGTCGGGCATGGACCATCTTGGAGAGCCAATTGCTCCACCACATGTTTTTCTCCATCTGTGCCCAAGTAGTGCTTGACGCGTTGTCTATTTACCTTGAAGGTTCGGATCCCATCCTCCGATTCCAATTCCACAACTCCAAAAGGGGAGACATCTACCACTTTGAACGGACCAGACCACTTTAATTTGAGCTTGCCGGAAATAATTTGAGCCTTGAGTTGAAAAGCAACACCAAGTCACCCTTCTTAAACTCCCTTTTCAAGATTTTTTTTTCGTCGACAAACTTCATCATTTCTTTGTACCCCGCTGCATTTTCATATGCATGGAAACGGAATTCCTCCATTTCATTGAGTTGTGTTAACCTCAAATTTGCAGCTTCAGCCCAATCCAAGTTCAACCTTTTTAGAGCCCATATAGCTTTGTGCTCCAATTCTACGGGTAGATGACAAGCCTTGCCGAAGACTAACCGGTAAGGAGAAGTGCCAATAGGCGATTTGTACGCCGTGCGGTATGCCCAGAACGTGTCATATAGCTTCTTTGACCAGTCGGTCCTGTTTGCATTAACCGTCTTTGCTAGAATATTCTTTATCTTCCTGTTGGAAACATCAACTTGGCCACTTGATTGAGGATGATAAGGTTTTGCCACCTTATGCTTGACGCCATATTTTTCTAGTTTCCCCGTGAAAGCCTTGTTACAGAAATGAGACCCACCATCGCTAAGAATGGCTCTAGGAGTGCCAAACCAAGTGAATATGTTTTTCTTCAAGAACGCGGTCACACTCCTTGCCTCATTGTTTGGTAAGGAAATTGCTTCAACCCATTTGGACACATAGTCCACAGCCACCAAAATGTATTTCATACCACATGAACTCACAAAGGGGCCCATAAAGTCAATGCCCCACACATTGAAGATCTCAACCTCCATCATAGAGTGTATTGGCATTTCATGCCTCTTGGAGATTGATCCTTGCCTCTGACATTGGTCACAAGCCCTGACCATTTGATTGGCATCATGATAGATCGACGGCCAATAATAACCACATTCAAGTACCTTTGTCGCCGTTCGATTACCTCCATGATGACCCCCAACCGGTAGGTCATGGCATGCCTTTAGAATTGGCATAATCTCCTCTTCTGGAACACACCTTCGAATGATGTTATCTGCACAAATACGAAACAAGAATGGTTCTTCCCAATAATATTGCCGACACTCTCTCAAGAACTTTTTCTTTTGGTATGCTTCCAAATCATCCGGAATGAGGTCACTAACCAAGTAGTTGGCAATATTGGCGTACCAAGGTGTAGATGAAGAAGATAATGCCAAGATGTGCTCATCGGGAAAGGCATCATTGATATCAAGATTATCCTTTGGTCGTCCGTCTTCTTCAAGCCTAGAAAGATGATCCGTCACTTGGTATTCGGTGCCCTTGCGGTCCTTGACTTCAAAATCAAATTCTTGCAATAAGAGGACCCACCGGATTAGTCTTGGTTTGGCATCTTTCTTCTCCATGAGATAGCGAAGAGCGGCATGGTCGGTGTAGACCACTATCTTAGACCTCAAAAAATAAGCTCGAAATTGCAAAGGCATACACAATGGCAAGAAGCTCTTGCTCCGTCACCGTATAGTTCACTTGCGCACCGTTAAGTGTCTTGCTTGAATAATAGATAGGGTGGTGTGTTATGCCGTTGACCCAAAACTGCTCCAATTGCTAAACCACTGGCGTCACACATTAGCTCGAATGGAAGAGACCAATCCGGTGTGACAATAATGGGTGCCGTGGTGAGATTCTCTTTTAGCTCCTCAAATGCCTTGAGGCACTTGTCATCAAACACAAACTTGACGTCTTTTTCAAGGAGCTTGCACATAGGATTTGTAATTTTAGAGAAGTCCTTGATAAAGCGCCGATAGAAACCCGCATGCCCTAGAAAGCTTCGAATACCTTTTACCAATGTTGGTGGAGGAAGTTTGGAAATGATTTCAATCTTTTCCCGATCAACCTCAATGTCATGTTTTGAAATTTTATGCCCCAAGATAATGCCTTCGTCCACCATGAAGTGGCATTTCTCCCAGTTAAGCACAAGGTTGGTCTCCTCACATCTCTTGAGCACTTGTCTAAGATTGTCAAGACAATGCTCAAAAGAGTCACCTGCCACCGAAAAGTCATCCATGAAAACCTCTAGGAAATCCTCCACCATGTCGGAGAAGATAGAAATCATGCATCGTTGAAAGGTAGCCGGAGTGTTGCACAAACCAAACGGCATCCGGCTAAAGGAAAAGGTTCCATGTGGGCAAGTGAATGTTGTCTTCTCTTGGTCCTCCAATGCTATATTGATTTGGTTGTAACCGGAATACCCATCAAGGAAGCAATAGAAAGATCTTGTTGCTAGCTGATCAAGCATTTGATCAATAAAAGGCATAGGTAAATGATCTTTGCATGTGGAATTGTTGAGCTTCCAATAGTCCATGCATACTCTCCACCCGGTGACCGTCCGTGTTGGGATAAGCTCATTCTTTTCATTGTGAATTACCGTCATGCCTCCCTTTTTTGGTACACATTGCACCAGACTCACCCATGGACTATCCGCAATGGGGTAGACAACCCCGGCATCTAACCGTTTTATTATCTCTTTCTTGACCACCTCTTGCATCGAAAGATTTAATCTCCTTTGGTGTTCAACACTTGGCTTGCTCCCTTCTTCCAATTGGATTTTATGCTCACATATTCCGGCGGGAATTCCTCGGATGTCCGCTATTGTCCATCCAATTTCGTGACGGTGTTCCCTCAAGACATTTAACAATTCATCTACCTGCACATCATTCAACAAAGAAGAAACGATTACAGGTAAAGTATCGTTAGAGCCAAGAAATTTGTACCTCAAGTGTGATGGAAGTGGTTTGAGCTCAAGTTGTGGTGGCTCAATGATGGAAGGTTTTGCGGGAGGAGTGGCTCTATTCTCTAAGTCAAGAGAGAGCTTCTTTGGTGCATATGTGTAGGACACTCGTCCTTTCAATGCGTTCACTACTTCAACATACCCCTTAATGTTTTCACCATCAAAGTTCACCAAGATTGCCGCCAAAGCTTCACCGAGGACTTGTTCCTACATCTTCATGTCGATAGCATCCTCAACCTCATAAACCACATCGATGACCGAGATCCCTTCATATGCATTTGGAAACTTCAAACCCTTGCTAGCTTGGAAGGTGACTTCCTCATCATTCACTAGGAACTTGATTTCATTTTGTTCCGAATCCATCAAAGCTCTTCCCATAGCAAGGATGGTCTTCCCAAAATGATGGGAATTTCCTTGTCTACCGCACAGTCAAGGATAACAAAATCGGTCGGGAGAAGGAATTTCCCCACCTTTACCAAGACATCATCCACAATCCACAATACCTACGGGTCTCTTGATTGATCGGTCGGACATTTGCAATCTCATGCTTGTAGGTATTGGCAAACCCAATCCCGCTTGCTTGTAAATAGAAAGAGGCATCAAATTTATGCTAGCCCCGTTATCACAAAGTGCTCTGGCAAAGTCTCTCAACCCGATAGTACATGGGATGGTGAATGCTCCCGGGTCTTCCTTCTTCTCAATGGTGGTTGTAGAAATTATAGAACTAACCCGGTGAGTCATGTTCACCACTTCATTCTTTGTAGTTCTCTTCTTGGTCATCAAATGTTTCAAGTATTTGGCAAACCCCGGCATTTCTTGGAAAGCCTCCAATAATGGGATGTTTACCGACAATTACTTCAAGATATCATAGAACTTTTCAAATTTTCCATCTTCTACCTTTCTTGCAAGCCTTTGAAGGAATGGAGGAGTGGGTCGAGGAATTGGTGGAGGAGCTTTTGGGGTTTCCTTCACTTTTTCCTTTACCTCTTCATGCCTTGCTTCTTGGATTTTCACCTCTTGGGAGGGCTTCACAATTTCAACAACAACTGGCACCTCAACTTGTGCTTCCACTTCTTGGTCAAGATTTTCTACATCAACCACTTATTCACTTTCATCTTGAAGCACTTTACCGCTTCTAGTAGTGATGGCCATGCAATGAGAAGATGGTCCTATTGCACCACCTTTTGGGTTGACAATAGTGTCACTTGGAAGAGTACCTTTTAGCTTGGGATTTTGTTCTCGTGACAAATCTATCATTTGCATCTCGAGCTTTTGAATGGAGGCGGTGTGTGATCCCACTACCTCAGACATGTTTTTCATTGTTGCATCACTTCGCTCTTGATTTTGCAAGATTCTCTCAAGTATCCCCTCAATTTAGGACTCATTCGAAGGTCCCTCCTTGTATTGTGAGGAATTGGAATATTTCCCTCTTGGTGGAACATAAGGGTTGGAACTTCGGTTGGCATAATTGTTGTTGTTGTTCCAAGATCCTTGACTCGCGCCACCTTGATCATTTCGCCAATTTTGTTGGCCTTTCCCTTGCGGGTTTGGCCTCCAATTATTTTGTTGGCGCAAACCACCTTGAGAATTGTGAACATAGTTGGCTTCTTCAAACTCTTGACTTCCCATTGATTGAATGTCTTCCACCATATTGACCTTTTTTGTTTGACTCTCAGTGAACATCTTTGTCAACACATCAATGTTAGTAGCAAGACCGGCAATCACTTGGTCTCTCTCTTGATTGTCTTTAATCATGTTGGTAAGGGAGGGAGTACCATAGGAGATTCCACCGCTAGCATCCTCCGAGTGCCATGCTTGGTTATGCTTTGCCATTTTGTCTAGATTTTGAGTAATCCTAGGGAATGACTTGTCCATGAAGGACCCATCTACGGCATTTTTAGCAATGGACTGGGATAGTGGGTCCAAACCCATATAGAATTTCTCCATCAAAATATGGTCCGGGAACCCATGATTTGGTGACCTCACTAGGTATAGCTTGAACCGGTCCCATGCCTCGTGTAAGTGCTCCCTAGGAAGTTGCTTGAAGAAAAATATTTTATCTCTGAGCTCTGACTTTTTGCTTTCTGGGAACCACTTTGCTAAGAAGGCACAGACAAGTCGGGCCATGATGTGATAGATTGAGGAGGTAAGTTTTGAATCATTTTTTTCGCTTCTCCCGCCAACGAGTATTTGAATACCCGCAACCTCAATGCATCATCCGTCATGTTTGTTTGTTTGTGCATGGCGCATACACCTAAGGAGTTCCTTAGGTGTTGCGTTGGATCATCATCCGTTGAATTATGGAACCATTCTTCCGCCTTTAGCATTAGAATCAATCCATGATCTACTTTGAATGTAGAGGCACCAACCACCCGAGGTAGGATCGCATTGGAGTCATCAATATATTCTTCGATGTCGGCAAAAGGGTTCTCCTCTTCATCATAATCAACATTGGCCATTTTCACCTAGTACACCAAACAAAACAAGCAACGTGTGATGGAATAGAGGAAGATATAAAGTAAAGTACACACTATCTAGTAATTTCAAAATCGTATTCCCCGGCAACGGCCCCAAAATTTGATACGCTCAAATTTACACTTTAAAATAGTGTAAAGCAGTCGGTGTCAAATATAATAAACCAACAAGGTTGGGGTCGAATACCACAGGGAATAGGCGTGAAGAGATTAATTTGGTAGTGTGAATCTCAACTTAAATTGTATTTTTATTCCGTTAATGTAACAAGAATATGGGAATTGATTGTGTGATAATTTAATTGAAATAGTGACAAGTATGATTAATTAAAGTGGTGATTGATGTGATTAACTAAACCAAGGTTGTGTCCCCTTCAATGAAGTGTAATGCTAATAGGTGTTAATATGATATATTTCTAATGGAAGGTCCTTTAGATATGCAAATGATTTCTAATTGACTACCCAATATTTTTCAATAGTTGGGTAGTATTTCCTCTTTATGATTTTTTCCAAACATAAAAGAGTTGCTATGAAGAGTAATCAATTAATGCCAAATAAAACCCACTTATTCCTAAGCGATTCTTTTAAACAAGGTTTAAAGCCTTGAGTATTTGATATTTACTCCTACCAATCCTAAATCACTTTTCCAAGTAAAGAAAGAGTTTAATGGCACTTGTTAATGTTTGCAACCACCAAAAATAAATGAAGAATGAGAAGTAAATAAATATCAACCAACCATTATATATATATTCAATGTTAAACACTCATTAACATAACACCCATTTAGCGTCCACAACCTTAGTATTTAAAGCTAGCTACTCATGCTTAAAGGCAAAAAGATGAGAGTAATAAATGTCATAAAGCTTACAAATACAAGAATCTTCACTTCTAAAGCTTCCAAAAGAGAGGAATATTCAAAGTGTGCATTGTAGCTCAAAAACCAGACAAGAATGACCCACAAAACTCCAATAAATCTATTTATAGTGGGCTAAAACTCGGGGTCGAAATCGGACAAAAATACCCCTCCAGGTCAACTATGCGACCACATTTCTGTCGCATAACAGACATGCGGTTCACATTCTTGACGAAGCCATCAGAGATTTGAAACCCTAGTTCCCAGGTACTCGTCGCATTCCTGTTATGAGGTCCGCATTGTTGATATGCGACCGCATAATGTCGTCGCATTTCTGATCTCAGCTTTTGGCATAGGAGGTTTGCGGTCCATTATGCGGCTCGCAAACCTGTTATGCGTTCGCATAATGGACCGCATTCTTGCACTTGAAAATTTCCAAATGAACTGTTGGACTCTACGATTCACCTGGGCATTATGCGGTCCGCATAACAGATTTGCGGTCCGCAATGTTGACTATGCGATCGCATTTTTCCCCTTTCTTGTACATTTTCCGCTTTTTCATTTCATTTACATGTTCTTGAGTCTTCCAACCGCATACACTGCAAAACATTAAAATTACATAAGTATAAAAGATAATTGCTTTTAAAACAAGCCAAAATCCAAGCAATCTGGTATTAAATGTGCCGAAATTCTCCGGTACATCATATATTTTGAGTTATTTTTACTGTTTTCCCTAAGAATCTTTCGGATATTTCAAAACGTCTCTTCATCTTCATAACTAGGGTTTATTAAACCCTTTTCAAAATGACTTTTTCTCTGTTTTTAAGTGTTATCCTATGATTTTTACTATGTTTATACGCTTTATTTAGGTTTCCTTTAACCTGATTGATCTTGTTAAAAACCCTAATTCTTTTTGTCTTAATCCTGGGTTCTGAGAACTGTCTTGGATTATTTGTTCGTTTAATCTATTAGTATGTTTGTTGCTCATGAATATGTTATGCATTTTCGTGATTTCTACCCTGTTATGCTCATTAGGGTTTCTGAGTTCGCTTATCCTGCCTATATTATGTTTATTTCGTTATTGACAGAAATTTGTGGTCGTTTCTTCTAATCAGTATTATGTTCTAGTTGAATCCCTCATTTAATGAGATTTTTACCCTACTGTGCTTATTAGGGTTTCTGGTTTTTGCTTCTCCCTGCCTATATTATGTTTATTCCGTTCATTCACAAAGAATTGTGGTAATTTCCTTTAATTAATATTGTCTTCTATTCGAATCCTTGATTTCATGTGATTAATGCCCTTTATTGATCTCCCATGGTAATATTCTCTATTGGTTTTTGACTTCTAAACTATTTTCTTGCCTTATTATGTGATTGACTACACTGTTAATCGATTCTTACAAGTATTTCCTTAATTAGAGCTTTCTGAACCTAGTCATAATTACTTGTTCTATACTTGCACTGTTTTGAATTATCTCCTTACTTGTTATGCTCCAGTTACACATTGATTTCTTTCCTTATTTGTTACATGTTCTTACCGTTGAAGTTAACTCCCTTAATTAAGGGAATACTTATACTGATTTTACACTAATTGGTTCTGAGTTCCATAATTGTTGTACAATTGTGATTCTTACCTTATTCTACCTAGTTTCAAACTACTATATATATGCTCTCTCATTAACACACACAGACACGAACACATTAGTTCAAATCTCTCTATCACACTCAAAGCTTTTCTGCTCTCTTTGTTACTTTCTACGGTCCTAAATTAGCCGGCTGCCAGCCAAGGCTAATTATTGTGCTCTCCTAGTCTACACTTTGTGTTTGCTATCTCTTTATGGTATGTTCTGATTTCAATTCAAGTCCAAAAACTAATATGTTTTCTTTTACTGCTTCAGTGTATCATGTTTCTAATCTGTTTCTATCTATGATTTTGTTGTTCAACATGTAATTGACATGTTTACATTATTGTTCATCTAGCATGTTATGTTATGCCCTACCCCCTTAGGATCAGCATGCTTATGAATATGTTACCCCTTTTGTAGTGTGTCTCAATGTGACTCTACTCTATTTTATGTTTATCTGGTTTCTAGCATGAACCTTTCTTTGCAAAACAATTTGAACCCTAAGTTGTCTGATTATGTGTTGATTCTGAATTTCATGTTGTGTTGATATCATCAGCATATCCCCTAATCCCATAGACCCCTACAAGAAATGTTGTGCTCTTGTTTACTATGTGCTCTATGTGTCCCCAATTCCCATCACCCCTGTGTAAAGGATTGTTCTTTGAGTGTTGCTGAACCTGTTTCTGCTCTATGATTGATCTGATGTTTGTTTGATTACACAACTCTTGTCAAAAAGCTGTTTACTAAACGACTCTCTTGTTTACAAAACTATTTCAACTGAGTCCTTTTTTTTTTAAATACTGCTTTCTTATTAAAGCCTTTTCAAAACTATGTCAAGCACTCTCACTCTATTCTTAGATCCTTAAGTTCTGCCCCTCAAATGTATGACTGCTTTGGGATCCCTATGAGATCCATCTGAACTCAAATGCATTGGAGATGGCTCTTCCATACTGCACTTACTCAGTTCTGGTTATGAAATCTGGGTATGAGCCCTGCCCGGGATCCCTTGAGGTCCTTAGGGAACTCTGACACGCCCGGACATGAGAAAGGCTATGAAATACTTGGGCATTTGAAGTTCTGGAAATCTGCACCTGTTTTCAGGATCCCTATAGTGTAACTTCTTCTTTTTCCCCTATCTATTTATGTAATTCATTCAATATTGGTCTGTAAAAATTATTGTAAGCGAATATTGGGGATGGCTAGTGAAATGGGGAGGGTAGCTATGTAGTTTTTATCAATGTTACTGGGTAGAATTCATGCTTTAGGCTTTTTACATTCCCTATACTTGCATTAGAAATCCCTGCTTTAGGACCAATACATGCAAATCATGTCATGCACTAGATATCATGTTCTTAGGTTAACTGCTTCAGTATCTCTACATGTTTATGATTATCACTTGAAAATACTGCTCCTGGGTTAATAAACAACATTAACGTAAAAGTTGATACTCCTGCATATTCAAAATCATGTCCTTGCAATTCTGTGATTCTTTTGTGCACTTAGAGATCATGCTTTAAGAATTCTGTTAAGATCATTGTCACAAAAGCTGTCACTCATGTGCATTCATAAATCATGATTTGTAATTCTCTGTGCATTTAAAAATCATGTCTTTATAAATTCTGTCACTTTCATATTAGATGCCATGCTCTAGGGTCTTGTTAAAAATGCCTAGTTTAAACTACTGATTCATAAAAAGAGGTAAAAAATAATTTCACATTTGATTATCCTGTTTTAAAATAAAACTGGTAATAATCCCTGTATTATAAGACTTACAACACCTAGAACAACATACTTCTAGGCCAAGAACAGCTTCTAAATTGTCTAATGTTTCTAGTAACTATTATGCAGGATCCCACGCCTAGGCAAGCCTTAGGTAACTAATATGTATAAAACTAGAGAACTGTTCTCCTTTTGTTTACTGCTTAACAACTTACAGTTTTAAAAATCAGTAGGCAAACTGATTAGGACCTTATTGTCGAGTTTATAAAACAAAGTGTATACTTCTGTGCATTGACATCCATTTAGATATCCTGTTTAGGTCTCTTCTCTAATAAAATTGCCCCTGTTTGTGTTTGAGACGTGCTGCTTATGTGCATTATCTGTGGACGTAAACTTGGGCCTCTTAACTACTTCTTTCTGTATTTATATGTTAAGTCCTATGTGTTCTTGCATGTCGCCTAGAATTTTCTCTTTTAAAAACCTTAGGGGTTATGTCTAGAACTGCCCATATTAGAGGTCCTAACTTCCTCCAGGACCATTGAGAAGGGACGGGTAACATCATGCATAGAGATCGCTAAGCAAAACTCGCTTAATAACCGCTAAGGGGTGGGATAAAGGGTAGATATGCATATGATGACCAGTGCGCTAATGCCACGTGTAGCCCCTCATTGAGGAGTGATTACCGGGCATTGCATTGATATGATCCTATAGGATAAACAACCTGGGACTCCCGTATTCTTTATATGTATACTTAGGCTGTAAATCATTTTAAGACCTTACACATATATATATCTAGAGCATAAATCTTTTAAACCTTATTACATATGTGGGCTTAGACTACGAATCTTTCCAAAACCATTATTCATTTACTTGTAACTGCCTATTTGCTACTTGTTTAAATTCACAAAGCTTGTTTGGCCGGGAACCACAGTTGTGGAATTTGAGGGGTCCCTAACATTTTCCCCTTGAAGTAATTTAAAGCCCTTACCCAATCTCTGGTTATCCAATCTGTGTTATAAATGACCCTTAGTAGGTGCCTAACGCACCTTAATTTGTTAGGTGGCGACTCTTCGAATTCCTTATATCCCTTTCCCAAAAGGAAATGAGTTGTCCCAATAATGTCAAAGAACCTGACAGACCCGAAAGGAGGGAAAAAGGGGGCGCGACAACATGGCGACTTTATTGGGGATTCTAGGCTTTTACCATTTCAAACTGCTTTGTGAATTTGTATCTTTACTTTGCTAATAATTGCACCCTTTCCCTCTTCCCTTATGTGCACTTTAATTGTCTATTTCTTCCAAGTATTTATCTTTCCAAGAGCAAGACTAACACGTTTCTTTGTTTCCCTTTGTAACCGCTTTAAATTATAACTGTTGTATTTACCGCTTTCATAACGTGCAAATACATGACAACATGATTTTATTGCTTATTTATTTTTGCATAATCATGCTCAACATCATATTCCACTCGTGCAAATACAAATCCTATAGCAACGCTTAATGAGTGGTTTCGCGCTTCTTATTTATATCACACCCTAATTTTGGAAAGGCTTATTTACGGTAAAACCAGTCGATCAGCGGTGTGTCGATGGTTCCGTGCCTTCCCCCTTGAGTTGTCCGCTCAAGGGTACCAGTCTAAAACCCCATAGAAACCTTACTCTGTTATATTGTGCATGTATCATGGTCAAACGTAGCCGGGTTAATATGTCGTCCGCACAATAACACTTTAAGACAAGCCTTGTCCAAAGTCCACAGGGGTTTTCATAATCCCAACGGATGCAATCACGCTCTGTGCATTTATTTGGAGAACTAAATTCTTATATGCTAATAATTAAGTGCATAAATAGTCGAGTCTGGCGGGGGTAAGAGCCTAACTGTTTTATCTTGCAGAAATATGAGGCACGAGGTCCCCAGATTCGGTATAGTTAGCAATATCCCTCCAATGCTCCTGAATTGGTGGGAGGATCTTCACTCCAGTGATAAGAAACACGTCAAGAAATACCTGGGCAATTTACCATCTTTCCTAGACATCCAACCCAACAACATGTTGATTGAGGCTGCCACCTTATTTTGGGATAGTGAAAGAGCCGTATTCCTCTTTGGGAGTATTGAGATGACACCACTGCTAGAAGAAATAGGAGGACTAGCTGGGTTAGTATGGGAAACTCCCGGTTTGTTGGTGCCTGAGAACCGCAGAGGCAAAGGCTTTCTGAAAATGATGGGTCTAAAGAAGAAGGCTGAGTTGGAGTGTCTGAAAAAGTCATACATACCCTTCGAGTATTTATATGAAAGATACGATCACAACAAGTAGTACCCTACCTATAATGATGAGTTCGCCATCACTTCTATGGGTCATATCCACCGTAGGGTATTTGTATTCATTGTCTGCTTTATGGGGTTGATCATGTTTCCAACAAAGAAGGAAAGGATTCACACTAGGCTAGCCATGGTAACCAAGGCCTTGAGGGAGGGGATTGACGGGCAAGCCTTCAGCATTGTCTCGATGATCATATCGGACATTTACCGAGCCTTGGAACGCTGCCAAAAAGGAGCTAAGTTTTGAGGGTTGCAACATGTTGCTGCAGCTATGTCTCTTAGAACATCTCCAAAAGGGCCAGTACCGTCAAGAATTTCCGCGAAGGGCATGGAACGATCACATTGCTTTCCATCACCCCAAGCGGATGACATATATTCCCGACAGGTTTGCTCAGCCAGAGACTACCAAGGAGTGGGTAGAGTTCTTTGATGACCTAACTGAGGAGCAGGTACAATGGATGTTCGAGTGTTTCCCAATGGGCGAATTCATCGTCAGGTCTAGGGATGCACCACACCTAGTGTTGATCGGGTTAAGAGGTAAATATCCTTAAGTTCTTCTCCGAGTCATGAGACAAGCAGGCAGAAAGAAGTTGTGCCAATGGTCGACAAGATGATCCATTTTCGAGCTGACTTCTAGGATGATGATGTTCCCTACAAGTGCCAAGCCCAACACATGTGGCACTGCAAGATCATAATGGAGAAGAACACAATTGAACCAGACAGGTACCATGTAGGATGTGCACCTTTTTACCCGGCGTGGTTAGAAGACGACTTGGATGGGTTAGTCAGGCCAGGGATCAGTCAAGGCCACAGAATCATGGACGAGAGTGCCGAGGCTCAAGTCAAGTGCAATCGGCTGCGCAAGAGGATCCATGAGTCTGAGAACGAGCACAGAGAGATACATGAAACCAACAAAAGGTTGATCGAAGAATGGAAAGACATGGCCATCCGTTCCAACAAGAAGCTGGAATACTTGGAGCGAGGCATAGTAGAGCTGGAAGGTAAAACATCAAGAGGGTCGAAGACTGTCAGAAAGCTGAGGGGAATGAAAGAGGACACCTATCCAGAGCATACCTACTGCTGGGACTGCGTGAGCTAAGGAACCTGTTCGATGGGATCAAGGATGCCGAATCTGGGGAAGGTCCTTCTGGGACCAAGTAGGCTAGGTTTTCCTTTTTGATTTTATCAACATAATAAGGCCAATGGCCATTAGTGACTTTATTTCCTGCTTATTATTTCAGTGTCATTTTAGATTCGTCTAATTATATTTAATGAAATGAGGCATTTTGGCATCTAAGTTCTCCAAATCAATTTGTCGCTAGGCCTACCTCGGGCACAACGAGGCTCCCAAATTAGGACACAATTTTATATTCCTGCACTATGTGTTTAAATACTGCAATATTAACCCTCACTGACTTGGCTACTTTTTGTTTTTGGTTTTGTTTTCTTTCTTTTGACGATTCCCTTCCCCCAAAGGTTGGTTCGTGCATTCTGGAATCATCATCACACCACACAAAATCTAGGGGCTCTCCACCTTCTCCTCCTCCTAGTCCGCCTAAGGGAAAAAGCAAAGGCAAAGGAAAAATGGAAGATTTGAGCAATATCAGGAAGGAAAACACAACGCCAGTTGAACGAACAGAAGTTGCTAACAGTTAAGGTACTCAGATCCAGAATGATGCTATGTCACAACTCGAGAAAAGGTTGTCGAAGCTCCAAGGGGAGCTTGAGCATGTCCGAAATTTGGAAAGTTTATCCTTCTCACTCAGTGTTCCAGATGTCAATCATCCAAACACCCAAAATCCCATACCTCCTCAGAACACCCCAAACAAACAAAATCCTCCCACAACGCATCACCATACAACTCCACCGAAAAATCCAATTATTCCACCACAATACAACGTTTTCCACATTCCAAGAAACACCCCACCGATCGTCCCTGAACTACAAAACTCCAAAAATGACCACCTCTACACCCAGGCGCCAGACCATCATAACAACCCCATCTACGTGGAGACTCTACCTCACTCCACCCAACCCATTTCTTACACACCTGAATCCTGTGAGAAGGATATGCTTATCAAGAATTTGGCTGAAGAACTCAAGAAGCTGACTAGCAGAGTTCAAGGTGTTGAGGGAAGTAAGGGAGTTAAAGGGTTGAACTATGAAGATATCTGCATACAGCCCGATGTTGAGCTACCCGAGGGATACAAACCTCCTAAGTTCGAGATGTTCGATGGCACAGGTGATCCCAGGGTCCATCTGAGGACCTATTGTGATAAATTGGTTGGAGTGGGAAGAGATGAGAAGATTCGTATGAAGTTATTTATGAGGAGCCTCACGGGAGATTCTCTATCTTGGTACATTAGCTAAGACCCTAAAAAGTGGTCCAATTGGGTGAACATGGCATCAAACTTCATGGACCGGTTCAGGTTCAATACAAAGAATGCGCCAGATGTATTCTATATTCAGAACCTCAATTAGAAGCCCACCAAAACTTTTCGCGAGTATGCTACTCGCTGGAGATATGAAGCAGCTAAGGTCAGGCCCGCCCTAGATGAAAAACAAATGAACAAATTCTTCATCCGGGCACAAGACCCGTAGTATTATGAGCGGCTGATGGTGATTGAAAACCATAAATTCTCTGACATCATCTAGTTAGGTGAGAGAATTGAAAAGGGAATTAAAAGCGGAATGGTTACCGATTTCGAAGCATTACAAGCTACGAACAAGGCCTTGCAGTCTGGCGGCATCTCCTCAAAGAAAGAGGTGGGAGCTGTAATGGTTGCACAGGACCCAAATCCCCATTGACATATCGAACCTCTCCACTCACATATCAAGCACCCCCCGCCCATATATCAGTCAGCACCTCTACCAACATATCAGTCATCTCCACCATCTACCTATCATCCTACTTCTCCCAGACATTCCCAACTAGCTCATGTTTATCATACATACAACTCTCAACCATCTCACTTCCAATCACCCCCTACTCGCCAAAATGTTTCGAGACCTCGACCCAATTTTGACCGCAGGCCACCCAAGAAATATACTGCCATTGTTGAGCCTATTGACCAGCTATATGAAATATTGGAAGATGCTGGTTATGTCACTCTTATCCCTGCTGTAACCCCTGAGAACCCCTCTCAATGAGTCAATCCAAATAAGACATGTGCATACCATTCCGGCATGAAAGGGCATACAATTGATGAATGCTGCTCACTGAAGGATAAGATCTAGTCTCTAATCGACAATAAGGTCATCCAAGCAAAGGAATCTACTCCCAATGTCTGCAACAATTCGCTCCCAGACCATAGGGGTGGAGGTATCAACATGATAGAAATAAAAGAAGATTGGGACCCAGAAGGGTTGATCATAGAAGGTGATAACCCAAAGAAGCCAGTAGTCACCCTTAATCCTATCACAGTCTAGATTCAGCCATCCGGAGATGTTGAGGTAGTTGCGTCAGTCCCATTTAAGTTTGAAGCGGCACCGCCTGCAGACGTACCTGTGTCGTTCGAGGTTGAAGTCATGCCACTTGCTAAGGCACCTGTTCCATTTGAAGTGAAAGTAGTTGCACCAATCACAGTGACAGTGTCAACCACGCCTCCTTTCTACACTAACGATGTACCTTGGGACTACGTAGATGAGGTAAGGAGGAAAAGTAAAGTCAAGATAGAAGAAGCTACTGCTGCACAGGGAATGACAAGGACCGGCAGGGTCTATACACCTGAACATTTGGCAGAGTCCAGCAAACAGGCTTCCAACAGACCACCCATCATCGAGACAGGCCCAGATGATCTTTGGAGGAAGGTGAAGGCAAAGAATACTCAGTCATCGACCAGCTGAACAAAACTCCGGCCCAGATATCCATCCTATCGTTGCTGCAGAACTCAGAAACATACAGGAATGCTCTGATGAAAGTGTTGAATGAAGCATATGTTCCAAATAACATCACCAGTGGGGAAATGGCCAACATGGTAGGGCATGTGCTGGAAAGTCATAAGATCACCTTTCACGAGGATGAACTGCCACCTGAAGGGTTAAGTCACAACAAAGCACTGCATATCACCGTGCAATGTGAGGACTACTTCATCACCAGGATCCTGATTAACGGGGGATCCAGCCTCAACATTTGTCCGTTGAAAACACTAAAGAAATTGGGCAAGGGATTGTACGAGACAAGAGAAGGGTCCATGAATGTAAAAGTTTTCGATGGCTCTCAGAGGTCTACCATCAGAGAAATTAGTCTTTGTCTGCAAATGGGACCCACATGGTTCGAGGTTAAATTTCAGGTGATAGACATATCAGCGTCCTACAACCTGTTATTGGGACGGCCATGGATACATGTCGTTGGGGCTGTGGCATCAACATTACATCAGGCAGTGAAGTTTGAATGGAACCACCAGGAAGTAATCATCCATGGAGATGGAAGCAACCATATCTATAGTCGCCAGACCATCCCGGTGGTTGAGGGAAGAAGAAGGTTGGGTGGAGAAACCTACCACCACATTGAGCTGGTGAATGAAATAGACAAAGACAAGTGGTGGGACAGTAAGATTAAAAGCATACTGAATTGGAGAGGGTACGAGCCTGGCAAAGGACTCTGCAAGAATATTTAGGGAATCTCAAAGCCAATACAGCTCAAGCGCCATGGCACCACTTTTGGTCTGGGATACAAATACACATGGCAAGAGTACAAGGACTGGTCACCACCATGGCACGGTCCCTATTATCCATTGGAACAGCCTATACCACATTTGGAGTAGACCTTCCAGCAAACCGACATTATATGGGGGTCAGAGGAAGAAGGAGCATTGGCAGCCTTGAAGAATCTATTCCTAGAAGATGATGATATGGACTGTTGTGTCATTGTTGAGGAGGAGGAGGAGGAGGAAGGCCCTTCCATCCAAGCCGTGATCAAAGGATCATTCCTTAAGAACTGGACTGTCAGAACATCCAGGGCCCAACGAGTCCCGGGGTAGCAAGGCTGAACAAGCATTGTCTATTTTCATTTGCTAATGATTTCGTTTTTGCATTTCCATTTTTTTCAATAAGATCTTCAATGTTCCAAAACATTCGTTTAAATTATCAAAAGAGCTTTTATGTTTTAACCAATATTTATTATTATCATTTTCTCTCATTATTTCTATCTATACAACATTACTATTTCCTATCTTAATGAACCAATGAATGTGACATGCAACGAGGCATGCAACAAAAGGATAGTGATTCAGAAGAAGAGGGTGATATCATACCTGATGAAATTGTCAGAGAAGTTGAGAATTTAGAGAACAGACCTAAGTCCAACCTGGACGAAACTGAAGTAGTCAACCTGGGAGATTCAGAGACTGTCAAAGAGACTCGCATCAACATCCATCTGTCACCTTCAGAAAAGGAGGAATACACACAATTCTTGAAAGAGTATGAAGACATATTTGCATGGTCGTACGACGACATGACTGGTCTAAGTACATCCATTGTGGCTCACAAATTGCCAACCAATCCAATGTGCCCGCCGGTAAAGCAGAAGCTCAGAAAGTTCAAGCCTGACATGAGTTTGAAAATCAAAGAGGAAGTTACAAAGCAAATCAACGCCAAAGTTCTCAGGGTGGTTGAATATCCGCCATGGTTAGCCAACATCGTTCCAGTACCGAAGAAGGATGAAAAGGTCAGGGTTTGTGTCGACTACCGGGATCTCAACCGGGCCAGTCCAAAGGATGATTTCCCTCTTCCAAACATACACATCCTGATTAACAATTGGGCCAAGAATGAACTTCAATCGTTCGTCGATTGCTTTGCTGGTTACCATTTGATTTGGATGGACGAGGAAGATGCTGAGAAAACGGCTTTCATTACGCCGTGGGGAGTCTACTGCTATAAGATGATGTCATTCGGCCTAAAGAATGTTGGGTCCACTTACATGAGAGCTATGACCACTATCTTCCACGACATGATACATAAAGAGATCGAGGTATATGTGGACGACGTCATCATCAAGTCCAAGAAATCCACCGACCATATAGCAGATCTGAGGAAGTTCTTCAATAGGTTGCGAAAATGCAACCTGAAATTAAACCCCGCGAAGTCTGCATTCGGGGTTCCTACTGGAAAATTGCTCGGGTTCATCGTTAGCCAGCGAGGGATAGAATTAGATCCATCAAAGGTCAAATCCATCCAAGAGTTACCACCACCAAAGAACAAGAAAGATGTGATGAGTTTCCTGGGACGCCTTAATTACATCTGCCGATTCATAGCCCAGCCCACGGTCATATGTGAACCAATCTTCAAGATGCTGAAGAAAGATGTTGCAAACAGATGGACCGAGGATTGTCAAAAGGCCTTCGACAAAATCAAGGAGTATTTATCAACATCGCCAGTCTTGGTACCGCCAGATCCAGGTAGACCCTTGCTACTCTACCTCACAGTACTAGATGGAGCTTTCGGTTGCGTTCTGGGGTAGCACGATGAGATAGGGAGAAAAGAGCAGGCTATATATAATCTGAGTAAGAAGTTCACTCTGTACGAGGCACGGTATTCTCTGTTGGAACGTACCTGTTGTGCTCTAACCTGGGTAGCCCAGAAGTTCAGGCATTACTTCTGTGCTTACACAACATATCTCATATCAAGGATGGATCCCTTAAAATATATCTTTCAGAAACCTATGCCCACTGGCAAGCTGGCCAAGTGGCAAATCCTACTGAGTGAGTTCAACATTGTCTATGTGACTCCGAAAGCGGTCAAGGGACAAGCATTGGCGGATCATCTTGCCGAGAACCCTGTGGATGGAGAATACGAACCCCTAAAAACGTATTTTCCCGATGAAGAAGTGTTTTTCATAGGAGAGGACATTGCAGAATCCTATGACAGTTGGAGAATATTCTTTGATGGAGCGGCGAATTTCAAAGAAGTCGGCATTGGAGTTGTCCTGGTATCGGAAACCGGTCAACATTATCCGGTATCTGCTAAAATCAGATTCCCCTGCACTAACAATATGGCAGAGTATGAAGCCTGCATCCTAGGGATCAACATGGCCATTGACATAAATATTCAGGAGCTGCTGGTGATTAGTGATTCAGATTTGCTAATACACCAAGTACAAAGAGAATGGGCTACCAAGAATTCCAAGGTACTGCTGTATATGTACCATGTGAAGGAATTGAGAATGAGGTTCACAAAGACAGAATTTCGGTACGTCCCTAGAATTCAGAACGAGTTCGCCGATGCATTGGCCACTCTATCATCCATAATACAGCATCAAGATAAGAACTTCATCGAACCTATTCCAGTAAAGATCCATAGCCAGCCGGCATACTGTGCCCATGTTGAAGAAGAGGAAGACGGAAAACCATGGTTCCACGATATCAATGAGTATTTGTCAAAGGGAGAGTACCTAGAGCTTGCAAATCATACTCAGAAATGCACGCTACGGAGATTGTCCAACAATTTCTTTCACAGCGGAGGAACCCTGTACAAGAGAACTCCCGATTTGGGATTATTGAGATGTGTCGATGCGCAGGAAGCCTCCAAACTACTTGAAGAGATACATGTTGGGACCTGCGGCACACATATGAATGGTTTTGTCTTGTCAAAGAAGATACTCTAAGCCGGTTATTTCTGAATGACCATGGAAATGGACTGCATACAGTATGTTTGAAAATGATATCAATGTCAGGTACATGCAGATATGATAAAAGTACCCCCAAATGAGCTCAATGCAACAAGCTCACCTTGGCCATTCTCCGCCTGGGGAATGGATGTCATAGGACCGATCGAGCCTACAGCCTCAAATGGACACAGGTTCATCTTAGTAGCTATTGATTATTTCACCAAATGGGTTGAAGCAGCATCTTACAAAGTGATTAAGAAAGTCGTGGCAGACTTTGTCCGCGACCGTATTGTTTGTCGATTCAGAGTCCCAGAGTCAATCATCACCGACAACGGCTCCAATCTCAACTGTGATATGATGAAAGCCATGTGCGAGACTTTCTAAATCAAGCACAAGAATTCCACAGCGTATAGACCTCAAACGAATGGAGTTGTAGAAGCTGCCAACAAGAACATCAAGAATATATTGAGAAAGATGATAGAAAAACACAAACAATGGCACGAAAAGTTATCATTTGCCTTATTGGGATACCGCACCACTGTCCGTACATCAACTAAGGCAACTCCTTTCTTACTGGTCTATGGCACGAAAGTCGTTATTCCTACCGAAGTGGAGATTCCTTCCGTAAGAATCATACAAGAAGTTAAGCTCAGCGATGCAGAATAGATAAAGAGTCGTTATGAGCAACTAGCCCTCATAGACGGGAAAAAAATGAATGCAGTGTGTCACGGAAAACTTTATCAGAGCTGAATGGCCAGAGCCTTCAACAAAAGAGTCAAGCCAAGACAGTTCACACCAGGGCAGCTGGTGTTAAAGAAGATCTTTCCGCATCAGGATGAAGCCAAAAGGAAATTCTCTCCCAACTGGAATGGTCTGTATATGGTTCACTGAGTATTTATAGGAGGAGCTCTTATACTTGCAAAAATGGACGGAGAAGTCTGGCCAAAACCAATCAATTCAGATGCAGTCAAGCGCTACTATGTGTAACTCTTTATGCTTTTCTCAAATGATGTAAATTGAACTACGCTCGACCTGATTCTCGTTTAAAAGGGGATATGTAGGCAGCCCTATGGTATCGGTCACAATTCAATAACAATCTCATTTCCCCCCACAGTTGGAAACTGGGGCAGAATTTTGAGGAGGACCCTCAAAATTCCAAAGCAAGGTCAGCCATTCGTAGTATGCGCATCAGTCAGAGTCGTCAACCCATCTAACTGAGGCAGAATTTTGAGGAGGATCCTCAAAATTCTGTAGCATGAGAGGTTGCAATGTCTTGAACCGTGTCACAGTCATCAGTTCATCTAAATTTCTTAAAATATATTTTATACTATGTCTTTACAAAATCATGCATGCTTGCTTTAAAAAATAGCTCTGTTTAGCAAACGCTGCCCCAATGATATAAACAAGATCATCATACCAAGAAAAACGAGTCGAGCAAAGCCATCAGGGATACGAACCAACCTTCCCCATCTGCAAAACTCACGATTTTTCTTTGGATACAGGAACAAAGAATAAACATGTTTCGAAGTCACAAATCTCAACAACAAACGCTAAAATTTGCTATCAGCACAAAGAACGAACATGTTCAAAGTCACAATTCTCAAACCATCGCACTTGCCGACATTTTCTATCAGCACAAAGGATAACATGCTCCGTAGTCATAGTTTTCGCAACAATCGCAATACCGCAATCTTCTACCAGCTAAGGAATCCTACTATCATCTGCTATTTATTCTTCTACATAAGGCTAATCTCTGCCTCCCCTTGCATAAGGCTAATCTCTGCCTTCATCTTGCATGGGACTAAGCTCTGTCCCGCATTTTGCATAAGGCTAACTGTTGCCTTCCTATATGCATGAGGTTAAGCTCTACCTCCACTCTGCATAAGGCTAACCGCTGCCTTCCTATCTGCATGAGGTTAAGCTCTACCTCTACTCTGCATAAGGCTAACCGTTGTCGTCTTATCTGCGTGAGGTTAAGCTCTACCTCCACTATGCATAAGGCTAATCTCTGCCTTCCTCTGCATAAGGCTAATCTATACCTTCACCTTGCATAAGGCTAATCTCTGCCTTCCATTTGCATAATGCTAATCTCTGCCTTCCTCTACATAAGGCTAATCTCTGCCTTCATTTGCATAAGGCTAATCTCTGCCTTCATTTGCATGAGACTAAGCTCTGTCTCCATACTTGCATGAGGCTAAGCCCTGCCTCCAATTTACTTTTTCACCGAGACTAAGCATTGTCTCTCAAACATTACTTACTTCGCTTCTCTTTCAGGCTAAGCTCTGCCCTCCAATTCGCAAGATTAAGCCTTGTCTTGTCAACATCATGTTATTGTGTTTCATGGGCTGAAATATCACCAACTTTTCCAAAGGCATCATAGTCTAACGGCATCATCCTCATAGCCGGAAGACACCATGTCATGGCCTGAGGATCTCTCTCAAAGTTGCATATCATTATTCAAAAGCATCATAGTTCGGAGGCACCATCTTCATGGCCTGCGAATCTCTAACAATTCATGGCCCAGGACATCATGGTCAACCGTTCGAAGACAACTTTCTTAGTCCAAAAGGGAACTTGCATCATGTTTAATTTTATGCACAATATATGCCTGTATTTGCAGGTGACCCGACAAGCAACTGTTATCCCAGCAGGAGCGATCCCACTCCAGTTCCCTCAATTATACCAAACCTGACCTCTCTCGCAAACCATTCTTCACCCATCCTATTGCGTCCGTTCTTGCAATGACTTCACCGGTATATTTCGCCGATGAATCCGGAACTACATACGACCTGATTTCTGTAAAACCAAGGATATGTAGGCAGCTCAGAAGCCAGGGTGCAGCCTAAATCTATCAAACTATTTCGTTCGATCAAAATTGGCCATCATATCTTTACCCGACAACTCTCTCATCCTTTTCGGGTAAAGAGGGGCAGTTGTTGATACCCAATGCTTCCCCAAAATATTTTAAATTGCATATATACCTTCAAAATCATGCATCAATAGCAATTGGTATTTTTCCCATAATTTTCCTATATTTTTATTAATTTATCCAGCATTTTACTTCCAACAAATAATTACAGAATTGCATCACAAGTGATTTCAAAAGAATTTCCTGATTTAATTTATTGTTTATGGTCCTAATAAGACCAAATTATTTCATAATTAGTGAAATTGGCATCGTTTGGCCATAATTGCAATAACTTTGCAATTATAGCCCAAGCATATAATTTTGTACTATTTCTTACTAGAAATTAGTCATTTGTATTTTTTAATACTAAATAATCATTTTAAACTATTTTCTATGCATTTTTTATAATTATTAGCTATTTTGTAAGTTATTTTAATTAATTTGAATTAGGTATTTAACAAATAGCCTAATTTCATTTCAATTGTGGCCTAAATTAAACTAGACCCAAAACTAATTAAATCAGCCCAGTACCCCAAAGCCCAATCCATTAATCCACCCGACCCAATTTATGTTTAATCTGGACCGTTGATCAATTTTGATCAACGGGCCAGATCCGTCCTTGTCTTAATTAACCTAAAAGACCTACCCCCCCCCCCTTCTCTCATTCTCTCATCACTCTCTGCCGTCACACCCTATCATCTCTCTCAAACTCTCTCTGCTAAACCATGGCTCCTCTCACTGGCTGCCTGCTCGCCGATAACAATGGTGGCTCCACCACCACCCTTGTCCTCAAAGTCTCCCCCCTCCCCATGTCGGATTCTTGCCATCTCTGAGCTCCTCAAGGGACATGCGATTGTTCAACTCACACCCATGGCCTTTTCATGCCGTTCTCAGGTCACCATGGCCCGTCCGAGTAAGAGCTTTCTATTTAATCAAGGAATTTGAGTGAGAAAGTTGGGAAAATGGGGAAAAAGTTCCCCAATCGAATTTCTGAGATTTGAGTGTGATTTAGGCATCGGATTTGGATAATTTTGGCACGGGTGAACTCGTAAGTGAACGGGTGTTCTTATTTGGTAACTTTTACTTGATTCCGAGACGTGGGCTCCGGGAGGTTCTTTGGGCGTTTTTCTATTTTCTCGCCTTAGCTTTGATTTAATTAGCTAGATTAGTTACTTGTAGCTATATTTACGTTATTTAATTGATTTTATTAGATTTGGGTCACTCGTGGCAAGAGCGTGATTTCAGATTGATTTGAGCTTGATTCGAGGTAAGTGGTTTGCCTAACCTTGTGTGTGGGAACTCCCCTTAGGATTTGTTACTGTTTAATATATGGGCGCCGTGTAAGTGAGGTGACGAGTACGTACACGGGCTAATTATTGTAAAACTCCATTTTCACTAAGTCATAACCTATTTTTCCTTGTTTGAAATACACTCGCTTATGTAACTACCTGTTTAGAGTAGAAAAGCATGCCTACGTGATTTAACTGCCTATTTGAACTCTGTGCAGCATGTTTAGTAAAAGTTTCCTAATTTCTTTGATGTGAACTTAGTCTAAGCTGTAGATTTCTTTGTTGTCACTGCTATTTATATTGGTTGAGCTGCATATTTACTTTGGAACTACGGAACGGTATTCCAGGAGATCCCCCAGCACTGCATATTTACTTTGGGACTATGAAACGGTATTCCGGGAGATCCCCCTGCACATTTACATTTGGGACGACAGGACGGTATCCCGGAAGATCCCTTGTTGCTATTACTGTGTTCTGAGTTATTGGCTTTCATTGAATTTTATTCCTGTTATATTTAGTGTTTATTTCTACTGTAATATTTATTCTTGTCTTATTTCATTATATTTATACCAGTAGGGTCATAACATGACCTCGTCACTACTCGACCGAGGTTAAGCTTGGCACTTACTGGGTACCATTGTGGTGTACTCACTCCCTTCCTGCACATGTTTTCGTGTGCAGATCCAAGTACCTCTCGTCCGCCTCGGTATTAGTGCAGCTGCAACAACCACCGGAGACTTCAAGGTATATCTGCACGCGACCGCAAATCCTTGGAGTCCCCATCTACCTTTACTCTATTTTGCCTCCTTATTGCTTTAGACTCTATGTATAGTAGACAGTAGATAGTTACTCGTAGAGCTTGTGACTCGTAATTCCGGATTTTAGGAAGTGTGGTGTATAAATTTGCGTACTGATCTTACTTATATATGGCGAGCGGGATTTTACCAGTATATAGTCAGTATTGAGGCTTAGTTGTTTCCTTTATTGTCACGACCCCAAATCCTAACAGGTCGTGATGGCGCCTATCGTGGAACTAGGCTAGCCGACCATCACTTTACTACGCATTTATCCAATTATATTAGTTCACAATTAAATAATAAGCAGGCAAACCACAACATAAATAATATAAATAAGTCTTAACGTCCCAATAATAGTCTAACAACCTCCCAAGAACTGGAGTCAATAGTCACGAGCATCTAAGAATAAGTAAATCTAACTCTGCTAAACTATAACATATGTCTCGGAATCAAATGCTAAACTAAATAAGGAAGGGAAATAGAGAAGCTGTGGACGCTGGACAGCTACCTCGAAATCCCGTGAAATGATGCTATCAACTGCGTCAGCTACTGCTGCGAACTAGTACCTGGATCTGTGCACAGAGGCACAGGGAGTCTTTATGAGTACGCCAACTCAGTAGTAATGAAAATAAATCACAGTCTGAGTAATATAAACACACAGAACATGTACACAATTCCACAAACCAGTAAAACACCAAGTCACCACGT
>ML244588.1:10691-27635 GCA_005239495.1 Nicotiana undulata | reverse complement strand
GATAAACCGATAACAAATAATTGATTCGATTTATCGATAAACCGATTCGAATGCACACCCCTACTTTACACAATGAACATAGATTGTTTCTTAGTAGTGTACATAACCCATATATAGATAGAAGATTTGTAGGAATCTCTTTTATTTCTTTCCTTAGTTAGCACCTGATGTACATGTATATATATATGTATACTACATGGAATAATATACCAATTTGATTCTTCCATACCTTGTTAATTACATTTATGAACAGCACTAGCTTTATTGGTTCATTAGTCAGTGAATATGAAGACAAACCAATATTGAGATATACTCCACCTTTATCAGTTCAAACACAATGAATGAGTGAATGAGTAAAGCATGCTTTTATTGTTTTACAGACAAACACAATTTTTAAATCAAAGGTCAGGCCAGACTCCTCGAAAGAAATACTACTATTGGTGTATTTTCACCTAAAATAATAGATTGAGGCTACTTAAACTAAGCAGTTTACATACCAAGGCTCATACACAAATGAACTGCACAGGTAATGGCAACTTCATGCAAAGGAGCTGCAATTGATTCTCAGAGAAAATCGGGAAGTTTCTATTGACTAAACATTTTTTTGATAGTTTTTCTATTGACTAAACATTTAATGAGTCACAGCTAAGGAAAAGACAGATTCATCAATACATCACTAATCTTTACTCACATACCTTTCCAGTAATGTGACTTCTGATTCTAGTTGAGTGGCTCGTTCTTTTGCTTGATCTAGAGGCATTGACAATCCTAATTTCTGTTCGCTATCTTGAAGGCGTTGCCTAAGCTCCTTGTCCTACACATGAGGACTTCACATTAAAATGCTGATAAAAAATTAGTCGTTCAAGCAACCAAAAACCTCATTTGAAGTACATGAAAATCAAATTTATATGAGCAAAAATGTTAATAAGTTTAAGCCGGTTGTTATCATTCTCACCCTTCTCTCTGCACATTGCCGATATAAAGCAATCTCATCCTGACAGAATGGCTCAATATCATTGATTTGTAAGCCTAAAAAATAAGCCTTGACTGATGAGCATTGTAAACCACATGAACCAAAAAGAGATATTTGAGGAAAGGTACACATACAAAGGAACAGATTCCTCAAGATTCCGTCGCAGAGATCAACACCTTCGAGTACATGAGATGCTATCTCAGGTGGAATGAGAGGTGATGGAGGGCCCATCATCAGATCATCACCCACCAGGATAGTTTCCTCCATAGTCTGTTGTGAATCAACTAAATAACAAAAACACACAACAAAATAGAAACATAAGTCGAACTTTACACTGCATCTTCCACAATATAGTTCACCAAATGCAAAGTGCAAGGAATGATGAGTATCAGAAGCTCAGGCTGCAGTTCTATAAAAAGGGTCCCTTTTATCTTTGTTCCTTCCCCCATCCCACTTAAAACAGTGTTTTCAAAGGCAAAAAGCTGAAGGGCACAAATTGTCAGTTGGACCTTTACGGTTCACGCACAGCTAAAGCTCGCGCTCAGTGAAGTATGATGAAAATGAGGAAATAGAATATATGTAATTTAAAAATAACTATACGGACCAAGAAATAGAAATATCTGCAATCAAGTGAAATGCGAAGTACAAATAGTGTCAGTTAAATTCAAAAATGCATTTTAAGTTCTCGAATCAAATGCAAAGACATGACTTATATTTCTAATTCAGATTAGTAACTAGATTTCTCACTTTAATTCTCTAATTTCACACGACTCTTTACTTAATCTTTCATTAACAATTCATCTATCATTTAAGTGTCAACAATACTATTTCACCAATATTTTCTATGACACAGGAAAATCATGACAACGTTTCTAAGTAATTGAATAACTGACACTTCTTTAGGCTTAAAAATATCAAAATGTAGCTTGGGGAAGGGGAAATGAAAAAAGAGAATAGAATGTTGAAGAGAAAAGTGGGTAATGCGAAGAGTTTTGAGTTACCATCCATGGTGTCCTCCTTTTGCTTTTGCCCACCAGGTGTTTGATTCTATGCACAAAAGAATTGATTTTTCACACACACTCAAATGAATTTCTTCAAGATGTCAAGTCGATACAGATGCAACGGGTAGTTGGTAAAAGGGCGAATTTATTCTTGTGTTTGGCAGTTGAAACACTGCTGCACTTGCTACAAAGCAAACCAAAAGGAAAATTATGAGAGCTTGTTGTTTTGAGTTGTGCAAGTGTTAATCTCCTATTTGGCAACCTATTTATCCTTAGGCAAGTTAAAAGTAGTCTATTAAATATTCTCAAGCAATTTTGGTCCTTAAAATTTGGCAAAAATAATCATTTTAGGTCTCTCTCTCTCTTTTTAAAATAAATAAATAAATAAAGAAAGAAACTGTCAAAAGTAACAAACTATGGTCCTTAAATTTAAGGGAACATTGAGGAAAAAAAATATTTAACAAAAAAGTTACGTTTGGAGATGCATTTTTTTTTCCAGCTTATGTTATTTTTATTCTATTTCTGAAGTCTACTATAGTTTTTGAGGTGTAAGATTTTTTTTTGTCTATTTATGATGTTTAGTGCAATTTTTTGTGTTGAAATTTATGAAATTTTACGAGACTTTCCATATGTTTCTAGTTAAATATCCATAATTTACGTCAATCTAATAGCCATAATGTCAAATATTTGAAAACATAAAAGACTGAAACGGTTTGAGTAATATACTTGAGGGACTATTTTAAACATATCCCCAAACATAAGGAATAATTCTTGTATTTCTTCAAAAAATCTAGGAATGGGAATAGCTAAAATAGATATGCCTTTCTTCCATTTTTAAAACTACTTTTCCAATTATAAATTATATGGAAAAAAATCTTGCATTCACTTGTTACACTAAATAAATAAATAGATGCAAGATATGTGTCTTGCATGAAAACGTTTATTACTTTAACCATGATTTAAGTGAATAGTGACAAGTATTTTCGCTTTTATTTATAACACTTAAACATATACTATGCCTTCTAATTTTAACTATGTATTTAGAAGAAGAAAACAAGAACTCGAAAATTGTCGATATGAATATAGAACTCGAAAAAAAGTCATAAGTTGTATCTAGGAAGAATATCTTTGGAAAAGTTCATTGCTAACAGAGTTTATATCGGTTTTTGTGTTTAAATCGTAAACCAAATCAATTATATCGGTATGTTAAATGTACAAACAAAATCAAACGAACATATTACTTCACCCTCGGAGGGAGAAGTTTGTATTTGTACTTTAACCTATGCAGTCCTTTAAGAACCATTGTCTAGGGATAAATTGAGCTTTTGTCATTCTTCTAAACTTACGATTCAGAAGGCTTTTTATCTATTCAACATAATTTTTTAGATTTCTGTTGAAAACAAAGATGTTTACTTTGCTATAAACATCACTTTTGTTACACATTATACAGAAGAAAGTGTTACTCAAGACTTTGTTCCCAACTTCCAAGTCCGCAGTATCTACAACTCAACAATGCCTGCGATGACATTTTTCATAGATACAAGTGTGTCGAAAAGATATAAAAAAAAAAGACACTTTTAATGGCTCTAAGCACGCCTGTATTCATCCCCGCAATCGCCAATAACTTTTTGAAGATCTTTACCCTTGTTTGTGACTTGTAGGATGCTGTTTATGTCTTCTTCATCAAGAACCAGGGAAAACACAGCATTGACATCTTTAATGTGTTCCGACAGACCAAGCCGAACACCTACCATCGATCCTGCCACAGTTGGCTGCAATAGTAATGCGACAGATTTAGCTATAATGCATCAGTAGAACTGAGGGGTTCGAGCCGTGGAAACAGCCTCTTGCAGAAATGCAGGGTAAGGCTGCGGATAATAGACCCTTGTGGTCCTGCCCTTCCCCGGACCCCGTGTACAGTGGGAGCTTAATGCACCGGGCTGCATCAGTAGAACTGACATAATTCCCTTTTTGATATGCAAGAAAATGATTAAAACAGGTAAATACCTGATCTAGTATGTATTTCACGGCAACTGTTGGAATGGAGACCCCATGTTTGTTGGCCACAGTTTTCAGTGTCCGGAGTAACTCTTGAAAGAGATTCCACCCTCCCCAAGCATCAACCATCTGCAGAGTTTTTTTTCCGGAAAAAGGAAATCTGTTGAGTTCTTATGTCAAAATGAGAAGAATTCAAACGCCAAGAAACAGGACAGACGATACAGTTTGTTTTGCTCGGCTTCCTTACAGAGCCAAATAACCAGGGCCCCACAAAGTAATGCCTTCTGTGGAGGAATAACAGATTCATCAACATGACTGCAAAAAAGTAGTTTTTCTAGCGAAATTACCCTTTTGTACTTCTGTAGTGAAGGAGTGTTCAATGGAGGGGCTGCGAAAGGTATCGATAAGTTGGTGTCAAGAAACTTTTCTGATAATAATCCACCCATTACTGTTCCATATCTGCATTCAAAGCAAAGTTAGGAGCTTAACGACTTCGATTTTAGGTGATAGAAAATGAGGAAGTTATGTATGCTGTAGCTACTTGCTGCATCCTCAAAAAATTAAGAGAGAGAGAGAGAGAGACGGACGTTATAAGTTTGACTCCTGTAAGCTGACAAAGCTCTGCCATTTTCTGTTGAGGACGCATGTCAACAAGTGAATGTTGTACCTGCAGAAACAACCGTTTTTGCTTCAGAGAGTGTAGAATATGGAGCACAGAGCAGGAGAGTAATGAGAGCCATATACAACTCAATACCTGATTGCTAACAACCGGAATCCCATTTTCCAGAATTATCCTCAATCTCTCAGTATCAAAATTAGTCAAAGCAATGGTCTTAATCTTGCCTGCATGTCAGCTGTGTCACTATATAGCCTAATCAACAACTCCGGGATGAAAAGCTTCAAGACTGCAATATATGACTAACCTTCTTCTTTGAGATCTGTAAGATGCTTTAGTGCGTCGAGGTAACCAGAATTAGAGTAGTCCCACCTGGTGTCAGAAAAGCAAAGAGTAATAGAAACTAAGAGTTAAATCTTTTCCAATTCCTTCTATAATTCGGTAGATGGCTGGAAAGACTAATTCAGCGTGGATCAGTACTTTGTGAAAAAGAACTCTCCTCGGATTCTAAGGGCCAAAATTTGTCTGATATGCTACACTTTTATTTGAAGTTCATAAAGGTAAAGTTTGCTATCATACCACACATTTAAGAAGTGGGCTGCTAGTCTAGGTAAACGTTGCTATTATACTACACATATAAGACGTTTTGTTGCTAGTTTAATAGTGGAACCTCAGATGATGAAAAGCCATAATATCATACAAAGAAAAGCATTTTGAGAAGAAAAAATAAAAACTCATGAGTAGAACAAGAGAAGATAGCTTTTAGTGGTTTCTTTTTAATGTACCTTGACCAATTGTCCAGTGCAACTTGCAGTATGCACTGTTTGTGCTAAAACAAATTACACCCAAGAAAATAAGAAAAGCAGTAACCCATTGGTGTTATTTTACATCTAAACATCAGATTGACAATCTGTTATTTTTCACTGCCATTTTCTTAACACTTGAACAATGACATGAGTAGTAATATTAATAAAGACTAGAGGTGGTTATTACCAATGAAATTGAAGCATGTCCAAGGATGCAACATCCATCCTTTTCCTCGAAACATCAATGTTCTGAACGACAAAACTACGGGTCATCTTGACCGGTGGCGGTACCCATTTGGTAAGCCTGCATTGCAAAATCAGAAGAATAAAGTTTAGGGGTCTAACTTTTCCTTCAAGCTATTACCGTTCTTTCTATGCATCGTTATTATGCAAATTTGAGTATTTTAAAGCAAACTCCAATACCATCACAGTTAAAAGGAGGTAAGCAGATTCATTCAAAAGAGAAATTACATTCTACTTGTTCAGCAATCTTAATAAAAGAAGCACACTTAGGTAACTCACCCTCTCACAGTTTCTAGAAGTTCCGGTGGGCGTTCTCTACGTACTCTATTAATGAAGATGCCATAAAGATCTTCGGCAGGTCCATCTGCAAAGCCAACCACGATAAGAAGACATTTACTTATAAACACCGAGTCTTTGGGATCTAACTGATCAAAAACTGAATACCATATTGATAATACTATACAAGTCATTAGCCACATAGAAAAGACCCCACAACGATAAAATTATGACATAAGCAATGTGAGCAAAATCGCGACAATAAACATGGAGAAGAATTCAAATATAAGGTTTACATATATCAGCCAAGTCAAAAGTGTCAAGTCCAGCATCAGCATATTGAAGCATAGCATCAACTGCACTATCTCGTTCGATTTTCCCCATCGGCCACTAGTCTGCCACATCCCATTGACAACTCCACAAATATCCAGTGAATCATTCCCATTCTTAACTATAGCCCGTTGCTTATCTTCAGTTAACGAGCATTTGAATGGCCTTGGTGTCAATGTTCTTGCTTCAGTTGCTCTAAAAGACTTAATCTTGATGGAGTTCAAGCAAATTTGAGTGAAACTGCTATTCAAGAGCTCTGCCATTCTTGATCACTAAGATAGTTTAAAGGGTAGTTGAACACCAAAATATTACTACAGAAGTCACTGGTTCATTTGAAATAAGGCTTTTCTTATCTATTTTTAAAGTACGAAACTGAAAATAGGAAAAAAGAAAAGGGGCTAAATGGAAAATTTCCAAAAGCTAAGACTAAACTGACGTGTCCAAACATAGCACATAAGAAAGACAAGCCAATCATAACATGCCACGTAACATTTTAAAAGAAAAAAGATACAGGAGATGAGTTCATACAGTGGTCAGCCATGTCGAAAGTAGAAAGACCAGCGTCAGCATATTTAAGCATAGCCTCAACGGCGTCGTTTCGATCAATTCTTCCCCACCCACCACTCGTTTGCCACATCCCATTCAGCACTCTGCATATTTCCAACGTATCGTCACCGTTCTTTAGTACAGCCTGCCGGTTCTCTTTCGCCGCCACCTCCGCCGCCGTCGCCGCGCAGCACCTTGGTGGCACCGCCCTTCTTCTCCTGCTCCAAAAACACTGTCCATTACCAATCCTTATACTTCTACTACTGCTAGAGTAGCTTAAAGGGGTTATTTTTTGAAGGTTGCTGAATGCTTGTTGTGTTGAAATTGCTGTCGAACCCATCTTTTTTACTTGAATTTCTACAGATTCTCTTTGCCTTCTAATTCGTGTTTTGTCCTAGCTTTGATTTGAACCTTTCGTTTATCAGGTAACGGATTTGTATTTGTGGGATTACGAGTATGACCCTGCAGATGACTCCCTCTGTCCCAATTTAAGTAACGAGGGCATTTAAGAAAATATTTAAAATCTATATCTATATAATTATACAAATCTGATGTGGCATCTCTCAAATGCCAAAGTTTTTATTTATCTCTTTTCTTAGAGTTTTGTCTTTTTTAAAGAAGAAAAAATAAATTCCTACCGACGTAACCGATGGCATTTACAAGGTAAATAATCCCAACAGTCGCTTCTCTTTACATTCCTTCCTAACAGCCTCTCACTCTTAATTATCACACTTGCTTTCTCTTCATCCTCTGTTTTATAGTATTTTTCGTCTTTCCCAACTGTCACATAGGAGTAGTTTCTCTTAATTCTCAAAGTAAATCTCTCCTTTATGATTTTGGAACATATCATGTTTAGTTTTGTTTTCTATGTGTTCAACCTATATGATGAAGTTATCTCTACTATTATGTATTCTCAATTCCCAATTTTAATATTAAAGATTTGTCTTTTTGTTATTCACCTTCTGCAATATTTCACAAATCTTTAACAGTTGCTTTTGATCCTTTTGGGATATTGGACTTTTTAGTTTTCATTATCTCCACTATTCTTTCTACATAAATTTTGTGGTGGTTGATTAGTTTTTCATTTGATTAGTGCTAATTAGTATTGGATCTTTCATATTACCTGTCATGTTATATTTGATTGTTCCTACTGTCTTTTACCATCTATTCCGCAAAGATTTGATTTTTTTTTTCCAGTTTGTTCAGTTGAAAACCGAAATTTATGTTGAACTTGGAGTTCTAAGATATCAGAGACAAGCCTAAGGCTTTGAAGATCGTCTCTACATTTCAAGGTATTGAAATAGTTAAAATTTCCTTTGTTATTCACCAATCAAGATTTCATTCTTAATTGATAAAAAAAATGTTAATGCTTCAGCTGCAGTTTTGCTGGTTTTCATTTTTCCATATGAATTTTTGAAAATTTTAGTTATAGCATCATCATTATCACTGATAATTTATTATTCAAATTCTCTCATTGTACTCATTTAGCTATCCTTGGAGCATTTTGTCGTTATTAACCTGCCATGTATCGTTTATATTTTGTGAGAATAGTCAATCTGGAACATTGATTGATTGAATGGTATATTTTACCCCTTACATAGTTTGTTAATCAATTTTTAATAGCATATTATGTGAATTTGAGGTCATTTGTTAGTTTTATGTGAAATTGAAGTCACAGTTAGTTTTTGACCTCCAGGCAACAGAGTTTTGCAGAATTGCGTCCCCCGAGGAGAAATAGAGAATCATATATCGATATTTTTTCTAGAGAGTTTGTTTTCTTTCTCAAATTTCTTTTTCCTATATATCGATATTTTTTCTAGAGAGTTTGTTTTCTTTCTCAAATTTCTTTTTCCTATGCTATATAGCCGCTCAATCTAAAATAGTTGTCATTCTTTTCAACTTGACATTTTGGCTTTCATCACTTTCAATGACCATATTTAGAGGCTAATACTGGAACAATAAAGTTGGTAACAATTGTGTGGAAACCCCTTTACTAAAGGGGTTGAGTTTGAGAATAGGTAGAAAGCACCACTAGATATTTAGGGATCAACTACAGTTAGTTGTCTTGTTACGCTTATTCATTGAGGTATATCAAAGTCTTATAACATGTTTGTGATATACAAAATCATTCAACAATGACAATTTTGGCATAATTCAGTTTTCTAAGTATTGAAAGAAGCCAACTTCATTCCAAGATAGAAGCTCATATATCTTTTATACATAAAAGAACTAGATAAGTTTGGCATGAGGGAGCGTGAATCTTGATTACCCTTTAAGATTGAGGAGCGTAGTTGGTGCTCTCAAGGTCATAAATGTTATTATGTGGTCGACAATAGGATTTACACAAAATTAAGTTTGGTTCCTTCTGTATTTTATATCTATTTGTAACCTGATAGAGCTATCTTTTAAGAATTAGTGAAGTTCATGATTATATGTCAAATGATTATCATCTTTTTACTTTAATGATTTTCACAAACTCAAGTACAATAGTTTTGATTCTGTTACTTATTTGGGGTCTATATTTAACTGATTTTTTAATGTTATGTGATACTTGATGGTTTATATTCCTTAATTAATTTGTGTGTAATTATCTTTAATGTTGCAATTACTCAATTGAATGTGTGCATCATCAAAGAATATGTTAAATGGTAGCATAATACATTAATAAACATTCTAACTGCTTATTTAGTTTCCTCAGGTAAAACACACTACTAAGAAAATTTACGCAGAGGAACAACAGTCCGGCTTTTCTAAAACCCAAGTAAGTAAGTATTTGAAAAACTCTGTTTTTTTCTCTACTTTACAGAAGCAGAAGACATCACTGAGAGAAGTGTATAAGAACAAGTACTTGCCCTTTGACCTCCATCACAAGATCAGGGCACCATTTATAGATATTTTACCAAACATCGGGCATATTTGAAGATATAAAGGGAGAAGATGAAAGAAAGGTGTACTTTCCAATTAGAAACTGTGCCATTATGGTTTAAAATTAAAATTGATCCAGCTTATAATTTGTGATGTTAGCACTTGAAGAGGAAAGCTGGGGATCATATTTTGTCATTCTGCAATGCTATATTTGTACTAACACTATTAATGCATTATAGTGTAGGAACTTGAGTTTTTAATCAAATCACCAGGTGCAATACCGAGTGTTGGGTAAATTCTTACCAAGAATTAGGTAATATAATAAAAGTTACTCCTTCATATCCATGGTTTTGGAGTATTTTGCTTTTGTTTATTTCAAATACTAAGTATGTACCCTCCAAGAACAATACTTCAAATTCAAATTTTTTTATTTTGTTGACGTTGGTCTTTTCGAATGATTCTTTGTTTCTAATCAGAAAGTTTGAATGTTATATTAATCCGACCTTCTAATGCACGATTGATAATACTTTATTTATTTGTTTCATTAATAGTCTTAAGATTAATTTTTTGTATCTTTAAGGAGTATTAATTTGAGTTTTTTATTATATTTTTGTAGTCCTTTAAATATTTCATACATAGATAACATTTTTTTAATATGCTTCAGAGGTATAAATTATACAGAAGTATATGTTCTAACTAAACTAAAGTTATGAATTAACTTATGAGTTAGCCAAATATCTATTGTTTAAATATTTCGCTAATGTCTTTTATAATCGCGCGAAGCGTGACAAATTCACTAGTTATTATCTAAAATAAGTTACTCCCTCCATTTATAAAACTAATTGTACTATTTAAGGAATCAAACAAAATTTTCTTTAACTATATATTTTGTTAATAGTTTGTAAATAATTTAAGTTATTAGCTTTTATAAGTTATAGTTATAACTTTTTATGTAGTTTTTAAATATGTAAATTTTGTTTCAAAAAAATTATAGAAGTTATGTACATATTCGCACCGAAAACTAGTTAATTTAAATAACGTACTTTGAAAAAATTAAAACAAATTAAAACAAAGGGAGTATAAAAATAAAAAAACTAAAATTGAATTTACGTTTTCTGACAAACTAAAGAAAGACAATTAAAAATAATAGAAAGTCACATAAGTTAGAAGAAGTATTGAAAGTTAGTAGCAGCAAGGTGTTCTATCTATTCTTTGCCGACGATCTAACTCTAATGGGTAAAGATAATACAAAGACAGCCAAAACTATTCTTAATTGCCTGGATAACTTTTGCCAATTATCAGGACAAGTCATCAATAGATCAAAATCAAAACTGCTAGTGTCTCAACACAGTGCACTCAACAAAAAATGATCTCTCGTCCCTCTTCAAATAAAGCTTAGTGAAACATTTGGTACATACTTAGACTTTCACATCCTAAACTCCAGTCCCAAGCCAAAAGACTATCAATTTGTGATTGACAAAATGAGAACAAAATTAGGAAGTTGGAAAGCAAAATGGCTCAATACTGCTGAGAGATATACACTAGCCTCCTCTACCCTCAATAGCATTCCAAACCACATCATGCAATATTCTCTCCTACCAACAAAAACTCTTAAGGAAAAAGATATAGTCTAACGAGACTTCTTATGGAACTCTTCTCCGAAAAAGAGAAAAATACTTCTCCTTAACTGGAACACCGTTGCAAAAGATAAATGCATTGGGGTGGGGGGTGGTAGGAATAAGAAAAGCAAAAACATGGCTCTACTAACAAGCTTAGCCCAGAGAATGATTAATAATACAAACTCCCTATGGACTAGGGTAGTATCCAGTAAATACGCGATGCTAGGTGAAAATCATTAAACTCGTTTATATGGAAAAGTATCCTAAAAGGTCGGTAGCATTGCAATTTAGGTACAAGATGAGATATAAACAACAAAACTAATCTAAATGTTTGGGACTCCAACTGGATATCAAATGTGCTGAACCTTAGGAAGGCCATCATAAGCCCCCTAACAAAAAATGAAGACAAGCTTACAGTAAATAACATTAGGAAGGGACACCTATGGACTTTAACAAAAATATCATTCGAACTTCCTACTCAAATTGTTGACAATATTAATGCAATCACAATTCTTAAGGCCCACAATTCAAGCACTAATAATATTTGGAGCTTTTCTTCCAATGCTTATTCTCGAGTCTCGACCACCCCGTGCTACCAAATTATTAACAACGAGGAAAAGATAAAAACAGATTTCAGTTGGATTTGGAAATTACATTGCCCAAACAAGATAAAAATCTTTATTTGAAAGTATTATGATGATAGACTACCCAGTAGATCATACCTAGCTAGAATAGGTATCAACATTGATCCACTTTGTCCAACATGTAAACAAGGAGAAGAAACAATACACCACATATTTTGGGATTGCAACATGATTACCAAATTATGGTGCACCTATGGGGTTAGCTATAACACTATGAATACCAATATCCACTGGCTTGATTAATTAGAGAAGCTAACTCTACTTTCTCACACAATTACTTCAATGGGGGAGAAGTGTTTCCTTTTGCGTTATGGAATATACGGAAAAATAGGAACCACAACAACCACAACAACACCACTTGCAATCCAAAATGCCCTATAATCATTAAACAATCATTAGAATAATGACTGAAAAATCAATGACAAACTCCACCCACAAAGCTATTGAGGTAACTTGGCATAAACCATCAACGGGCTGGCTCAAGCTTAATATAGATGAAGCCTTCAACAATAATAAATGCTTTTGATATTTTAACCTAACTCATCGATTAAGAATTAAGAGACTTAGTGAATTTAATTAGTACCAAAAAGCCCCTCTTGGCGAAAAGTCAAGAAATCCACAAAAAAAAAAAATTGAATCTAATTAGGCTAATTTAGGGGATAGAGAACACGAGATAGGGAATATAGATTCTTTCGCATCTCGATCAGTTTTTGAAAGAAAAAAAATGATTCATCGAAGAAAAAAAATAAAAAAAATAATCACATTCCAGCTAACATTTCGATTTTNAATTTAGGGGATAGAGAATACGAGATAGGGAATATAGATTCTTTCGCATCTCGATTCAGTTTTTGAAAAAAAAAAATGATTCATCGAAGAAAAAAATCAGAAACAAGAATCACATTCCAGCTAACATTTCGATTTTAAACAGAACAGTGTTAAAAAAGCAATCTATATTCTCATAGAATATATATGTTCTGGGACGGAAGGATTCGAACCTCCGAATAGCGGGACCAAAACCCGTTGCCTTACCACTTGGCCACGCCCCATTTAGATTTCTATTCGATACTAAGAAAGTATATTGCTTGTTTTGTTTGTTTGTGAACTCTAGTCCAAATATCTATAGAATAGATAAGATTGGTACTCGAATTTTGCAATATTTTTGGTATGTGTATATATAGAATTCAACTTAATTTATTGATCATTACATATAATTCAATTAAGATATTGTATGAAAATATGATTTTTTCGATTCTCCTTTTCTCTAAGGAGGATTTTTGATTGGGTGGGTTCAAAGAAAAAGAAGTATTTTTTGTTTACCGTACTTACTTTCCTTTTCCTTATATCAATAACTCAATCAAAATGCAATTATCTCCAAGAACAAAAAGTCTGTTATGCTTAATACCTTTAGTTTGATCGGTATCTGTCTTAATTCGACCCTTTTTTCGAGTAGTTTTTTCTTCGGCAAATTGCCCGAGACCTATGCTTTTTTGAATCCAATCGTAGATATTATGCCAATCATACCTCTACTCTTTTTTCTCTTAGCCTTTGTTTGGCAAGCTGCTGTAAGTTTTCGATGAGATCCTTAATAATATCCTAAAAAATTCATGATTTATTCGAGAAAAAATTCTAAAATAAAAAAATCAGATAAGATTTATCGTTTGAAACCTCGATTCAAACATTGAAATTCTTGGATAGTCACGAGAAATTCGGCTTAACTTATTTCCTTATTTTTTGACGATTTCCTTTCCAGTGAAAGACCTTATTAGGCTCCTCACAATACCTAATTGTGTATATAAATTTTTTTTGGTTAATGATAAACACTTAGTAGAAAAGAATTTAGAGCTTCATTGCTTGGTGTCAAACTAGGATATGCGGTAGACAAATGGATGGTCTATTCTCTTTTTTTTTTTCAAAAAATCATCTTGGAGATTGTGTAATGCTTACTATCAAACTCTTCGTTTACACAATAGTGATATTTTTTGTTTCTCTCTTCATCTTTGGATTCCTATCTAATGATCCCAGACGTAATCCTAGACGTGAAGAATAAAATAAAAAGGGTTTTTCCTTGCTTGATTTTCAAATTTTCTTATTATTTGGTTGTGATGACCCAATGAGTCATTTTATGAACTAAGACTCCGTTTTAGGCTTGAATCGGCGAAAGTTAGAAATTTGGCAATTTTGGTCGACAGTGAAAAAACAGGTATCGGGGTTGGAATAGAATTTCGGAAGTTGGAGTAGGTTCGTAGTGTCATTTATAATGTGTGTGAACAATTTAAGGTCATTCGGACGTGGTTTGGTAGGTTTCGACATCGTTAGCAAATTTTGGAAGTTTAGAAGTTCTTAGGCTTGAATCCGAGGTTGATTTGGTGTTTTGGTGTTGTCTTGAGTGTTCTGGAGGTTTGACTAAATTCGAGTAGTGATATATGACTTGTTTGAATTATTGGTTGAAGTCTCGAGGGTCTCGAGTGAGTTTCGGATAGGTTTGGGTTGTGTTGTGCTCGTTTTTCTTATGTTTCGACGTCATTTCTTCAAGCATAAATGATATGATATTGAACAAATAAGCTTTTGTTTCTGTTTTGATTAACGTATTAGACCCGTAGCAAAAAGAATCATCAAATTTGGACATCGTATGGGGATTTTATGGTCATTTTACTAAAGTTGCCAGATTTTTTAGATTAATTACGAAATTGCCACTGACGGCGTATTTAAAAATCTGCACTATTTGCAAATATTAAAGCTTACATATCTCTTTCATTATAAGGTCAAATTGAGTGATTCCAAAGCCTAACTTGATTATAATTTCACAAGGGATCCATTGGAGACATAAAAAGTGAGTTTCAGGATTATTTGACATGAAAAACGAGGCAGAATAGCTGACAGAAAATATATAAAATAAGGGTTTGTTCATTCGGTCATATTTGAGTTGGGGAGCTCGGATTTGAGCGATTTTCGAGGTGATTTTCACCATAAAGATTTGGGTAAGTGTTCTTTACTCATTTTTGGTTATGTTCCATGAATCCATCTTTATTTTTGGGATTTGATTGATGATTTTAAAGTGAAATTGAGGGAGTTAGAGCTTGAGTTCTGGAGAGTTTTAGGTAGGGATTTGAGAGACCAAATGGAGTCCGATTTTGGTAAATTTTATATGGTTAGACTCGGGAGAGGACGAGGGTTTTGATTCTGTCATTTTTGACTGATTTCGAGATGTGGGTCTAGGGGTCGAATTTTGGCCGATTTCGAATTTTTGGCATATTTTATTTTTATTGTGGAATTCGATTCGTTAGCCTATGTTGATGGTATTAATCTGATTATGATTAGATTTGAGCAGGTTAAAGCAAGATTCTAAAGGAAAAGTTATAATTGAGCAGTGAGTGACCTGAGAATTTGAGGTAAGTGCTTGGTTTAACCTTGACTTGAGGGAATAGGAATCCCCAACTTAATTGTTATGTGAAAATGCATGTGTGTGGTGTATAGGTGAGGTGACGAGCATCTATGCACCACCAAATGGTCTGCTTACATGATACCTTTCCCATTTCCAATTTAATTGCTTCATATTTTTAATTGTTTCATGTTCATTGTTGTTTCTATAATTACTTGACTTGTTATATTGTTGTAAGTCTGTAACGACCCGGTCTGTCGTTACGTAAAACCTGCATTTTTTAATTGTTGTTATTGACTTGTTATAGATTGGTTATACTGTATTTGGTATATTAGAGTTGATAGGCTTGAAATCGAATGGTTGTAGTGAGAGTTCAGTTAATTAGCCTTTAAAAATAGCCTTAAAATGAGAAAAGTCAACTGAGAGTTGATTTATTGGTAAACAACCTCGGAATGCGAATTTTATGGCTCGAATAGCTTCGTTAGGTGATTTTANAGAGTTGACTTATTGGTAAATGACCTTGGAATGCAAATTTTATTGTTCGAATAGCTTCGTTAGGTGATTTGGGACTTAGGAGTATGTTCAGAATAATTTTGTGATGTCCGGTGTAGAATTAGGTTTGAATTGGCGAAAGTTAGTTTTTGGCGATTTCCGGTCGACAATGGAAAATAGGCTATCGGAGTCGGAATGGAATTCCGACAGTTGGAGCAGGTTCGTAATGTCATTTTGGATGTGTCTGCAAAATTTCAGGTCAATATTTGGATAGTTTCGGCATCATTGGTGGATTTTAGAAATATCAAAGTTCTTAGGCTTGAATCCGATGTGAATTTGGTGTTTTGATGTTTGTTTTGGTGTTTCGAGAGTGAAACTAAGTTTGAATGATGTTATGGGATATGTTGGTAAGTTTGGTTGGGGCCCCGAGGGGCTCGGGATTGATTTTGGGTGGTTAACGGGCATTTTTGGACTTAGAGCAATTGCTGGTTTTCTGGTGTCAGTGCAGCAGATTTTTACTCTCTGCGATCGCGTGAAGGGAGTCGCGATCGCATAGTGCTTTTTGAGAGGGGTAGTATTTACACTCTGCGATCACATAAGTGTGCTCGCGATCGCAGAGGTCGAGCAGGTCAGGCATTGCGATCGCGTAGGGATAAGGCAGGTACGTGAGGGGCGCGGTCGAATGGTCTTCGCGATCGCGTGAAGAGAGCTGCGATCGCGTGGGGTTGAGAATTTGTTCTCCGCGATCGCGACAGGGAGTCCGCGATCGCGGTGAAGAAATAACTGCGCATATTTAAATTAAACCCTCCGCGACCTAAACCCTTTTTTACACCATTGTTGTACGGAAAATAGCTTTTTGGACGAGTTTTGAAGAGGGAAGTCAGTGTTCTTCATAGAGGTAAGTGTTAAGTGTTTTGATCATTAAAAATCGATTATGGATGATTATAGAACATAAAACTAGTGTAAATTCATAGGAAGTCAGTAGAAAAATTGGGTTTTAGGGCTTGAGATTATGAGACCTTTAAGGAGTTGATTTGAGGGGTCAAACGAACTTCGATTTTGGTGTTCTTTATATGTACGGACTCGTGAGAGGACGAAGAACACTGTTTTATAAAAATTTCTGAGTTTTGGGGCGCGGTCCCGGCGGGGGGGGGGG
>ML244587.1:0-24889 GCA_005239495.1 Nicotiana undulata | reverse complement strand
GAGCGAGACTGACCTACCCAAGAGAGAGAACGCAAGAGTGACTCCCCCCTATCACTTAAAGGCTGGAAGAAAAAAAATTCCCACAGCCTTATTTACCAAGCTCGGGACTAGAGGAGCATTTTTGGAATTTGAGGTATCGCTTGTAATGTAATAAGGATGAAGTCTCATTCATATAGTAATGTCCCTAGCTTGCGCCCTATTTGAGACTAAGGCAGGTTTGGAACCCTGTCCTATAACCTTTATCAAATCCCTAGCTCTCTTCCTTAGTGCAACTACCTNCACTTAAAGGCCGGAAGAAAAAAATTTCCCACGGCCTTATTTACCAAGCTCGGGGCTAGAGGAGCATTTTTGGAATTTGAGGTATCGCTTGTAATGTAATAAGGATGAAGTCTCATTCATATAGTAATGTCCCTAGCTTGCGCCCTATTTGAGACTAAGGCAGGTTTGGAACCCTGTCCTATCACCTTTATCAAATCCCTAGCTCTCTTCCTTAGTGCAACTGCCCTATTCCTACCATGGGAATATCTATCTTTCTTTTTTCTTTCATATCTATAGTTTAGGATAGAAAAGCAGACGGTCTCGTATATGAAGAAAGAGATTGTTGACGTTAGTAGACTAATCTATTCATTGGTAGGGCATTTCTTCCTGTGACCGCCTTTCCTACCAAAAAGCTAACCCAACAAAATCCGGGTTTTTTCTAGACTAGACCTTCGGGATTTTTTTAGGGTTCATACATGCATTGATCCAGTCAAAGAACCTGCTCCAGAGCGACTACTCTGCCTAGCCTATCTTCCTTCCTTCCCTCGGTTCTCTATGCTCGGTTCCACAATCAATCCCAGATCCATCTATTTGAGGGAGGTCTGATTGCACGCTCTTCTAATTGCTTAGAAGGGTTCCAGAACCCCTTTACATGTAGGGCTCATCGAAGCCCTATTCTGTGTATATTAAGGAACAGGACTATCAAATGGTCGATTGCGAAACCCAGCAGGGTTCAAAAATAGTATACTATTACGATGCCCTCGATCGGCGATCGTTCAACGGACTACTTTTGCAATTGTCTATCACATGAAGAAGCTCAGCAAGACTTTCAAGAAGTGCATGCTTTACTAATAGGGGCATAGTAATAGTTGTTTGTTGGGTTGGTTTTGCTCTCTACCTTCTCACGGTGGGATGCAAACAAGAGAGGTCAACTAGAGTGGAAGCCAAAAGACGGGGCCGAGAATTTGTGATCGATCCGAAGAAATACTCCCAGGTACGATTCTGCTCGCCCTTCGTACTACCATGAGATTCTTGTCCGGATTTCTTTCGGCTTAAGAAGGCTGCTGTGAGAATGAGAATCACTTCGGAACTCTAGGGGAATGGGCATTTTAGGGCGGGATCTAAAAGCTCTCCAACGTGTTGCGGAGCCTTCAGCCGTGAGAGGGTGGATGTAATTAAGCTCGAACGAAGTGATAGGGGTAAAAAACTATTACCGTTCAGTACATGTGACGAACCGAACATTGTTAAGTCCCGAATTCTGCGAAGCACCGGATCTAGATCAAGATCTCCATTACGTCGTACGATATATCGATCTGGAGAACTTACTTTCAGTTTAAGTCATCCATTCTGCTCCTATCTAAAGTGATGCTAGGCTGCTTCACAGAGGTTCGCTTCGCTCGACCACATGATGAACATGTTTTACGCTAACTGCATGTCGATCGCTTAAGCGGAGCTTGTGGTCACTCGTTCCTCGCTTGTTCGAAAGAGCTTCAGATTGGATTCAACACTACATACGATATTCCATTCCGACTCCCCTTTTGCCTTTTGCTGCTCCACAATGCTCTCTCCAAAACAAAACTCAAGTGAGTGAAAGAAGCGCGCATTCCCTCTCTTCTTTCCCCTATCGCTAGGGGCCTTGCCTTTTTTAATGAAAGGCTACATTCGATTTTGACAACGGGTAAAGCTACTGCCCAGCCCTACCTTTATGCAGGAATCGACCAAATAAGGAAGATTGTGACCCCCAACGAAAAAGGAATGGCATTTTCGAGGAATAGCCCGCTTAAATAAACTAGAGTGAAGAAGGGAGGATATCCGAAAGTCTCAAAGAATGGGGATAAACTACTCAGGATATCCGGATAACTAACCCACCTCGAGCTGATTATGAGAAACCCGTTTACGCCTTTGAATGAGAGTTTTGGGATATTGGGCCAAACCCTCTTCTCTCTTTCGCCCATCTACCTCGGCTGCCTTGTGTCGCGCCCCATTTTTCCTCGCACGGGTCAGGTACGGAGAGATCGGGTTTATGACATTTTGGACAAATCCTTAAAGAAAAGGTTTAAGGATGAGTCGCCGCCTAACGATTTTTATGGTGCGTTAGGGCACCTAGAGTAAATAACTCATGAACTAGTTTGCATTACCAGAGATTGGGTAAGGGCTTGAAGTTATCCCAAGGGGAAGGTGTTAGGAACCCCTCAAGATCCACAACTGCGGGTCCCAGCCAAGAAGTTTTGTGAATTTGGACGGACAAACAAGTAACAGGTAAGGCTCAGATAAGAGGGGATTTCACACAAAGCATAAATTTATTAAAGGTTTTTTTTAAAACGTTACAAAATATTCAAAGAAATCATCCTAGGTTTAAAGTAATACGGATCACATCAATGCAATACTCGGTATGTCACTTCCTCAAAGAGGTGGCTACACGTGGTATTAGCGCATCGGTCATCATATCTGTATTCTACCCTGCCCACCCCGTAGAGGTTATTTAAAGCGCGTGTGTTGGTCATGAATGCTTATTGCATGCTATTACCCATCCCATAGTATACGTCCTGGAGGCTATTTAGGACTACTATTCCTACGAGGTAAGTACTAGGCTGAACCCCTAGGTTTAAAGGGATAAAATTCTAAGTGACATGTAAAACAACAAATAGAACCACAAATATGGGAACACATAGGGGAAAATAATGGCTCACAGATCCCTCCACACGTAAATAGCAAGTCTCAAACACAATTAAGGTCTCATAGTTAGGATTTAAAACAAGTTTTTTTGACCTGAAAATCAGTAGGTTTCAGCAGTTTTGGTAAAAGGATATGTTTTGAAAACTTAGTAGTGAAAGCAGAAGGTTCAGTTAAGGCTGAGTAATTCAAAAGGATGATTGATTTTTCAGAAATGCAGTAGTTTAGAGGAAGAAGAAAGAATTAAAAGTACGTAGCAGTTTAAAATTTTCAATAAAAAACAAGAACTTTTAGAAAATCAGTAATCATAAGTAAAGCAAGATTTTAAATAAAGCAGAGTGATCTCAAACAGGACTGACTTATTTCGAAATCCAGTATTTCAAAACAGGGAAAGACCAGTAGTTTAAAGGAGTTTAGTAAGAAACGAAAAGTGAGTAAATTGTTTCAGGAAAACATGTAGTTCAAAATATAGAGCAAAGATTCAAAAATAGGATGATGCTTGAACAGAGTAAGTTGACCTTGAAATCTAGTAATTTGAAATAAAACATGAGTTAGGTAAACTTCAGTAAAGGAGGAATGATTTCAAGATCCTGTGATTTTGAAAACGGAGCAGTAGTTTTAGAGAAAAGTGGAGTGAACTTCAAAAGAAATAAAGCAAGAGTGAAAGGAAGCAAAGTTCAAAATCTTCAAAGGGGCTGATTGGTTCTAATACCAGCAAGCAGAACACAATTGGTTTGGTTTTAATACGTATTAGGCCTAAAGTTTGCCTAGGGGCCCTATACATTGCCTACTTATTCCAAAGGGGTGTACATGCATATTTAATCCTGATTTTATGAGGGGTGTATTTACAGAAACGTTTCGAACAGTTAACCACATTTTTAACGAGATTATTAATTAACATGCTGATTAGGTGTTCAACAATTGCAATTCGAGACAAACATGCTGAAAGGTATAATCCTAAGAACATGATAACTAATGCACATATGAATACCCTAAAACATGGTTTCTATATGCTATGATTATGAAAAATGCATTAATAATGCCTTATAACAGTTTTATCGCTTGTTACAGTTATTACTGTGGTCATGGCTTGCAAAAATGAGTAAAGTAGACATGTTGAAAAATAAAAGAACCTAAGTAGGATTTCTAATGCATGAGATGCATGTCCTAGACAAGTTATCTATTGCACATGTAAGTAAGAAAACCCTATGATCATGTTTTCTACCCATTACTAGACTAAGCATGCATAGTCCCCCCATATTCACTATCCAAACCCAATATTTGTTTACAAGTTATTACAAACCAATAATAATGAATTACAGTAGCAAAGGAGAATAAGAAGTTACTTCTATAGGGAGCCTTCAATCAGGCCCAATCTTCAAACCTCACTCCTTTCGAGTTTCATAGCCTTAATATGGTCTGGGTGCGGCAAAGCTCCCTAGAGCCCTCATTGGGTCCCTGGCCAATACCAGCACCCAAACAAATAGCCAAAGTTGAGACAAGTGCAGTGTGGAATTACCAGCCTTGTGTATCAGAGTTCAATGGGTACTCAGAGGTACTCAAGGCAGTGCTCACACGAAGGGAGTAGGACTTAACTTCTAAGAGTAGTGTGAAGTGCAAGAAGGAGAGGAAGGTTTGTAGTTTGAAGAAAAGAGTTTACAAAACTGGAGAGTTGTTTTGAAAGATTAGCTCTTGAAAGATTAGCTCTTGAAAGCAACAGAAGTACTAATTACAAAAGTTCAATAGTATAGGATTGCACACAAGGACAATAGGGTAAGGGGAAAATTAGATCACATAATCACAAAGAGATACATAGACTTAAGAAACTCATTTAAGCATGGTTACACAAATCAAAGAGGTACAGGGGATCAAGAAAGGGCCAAGTTTAGACATGATAATAGACAGTAACAGAATGCAGTTATAACAGGTGAGATTAAGAGCAATAATAGTCATATAAGCATGTAAGTCATAAGCAGGATAAGTAATAATAGATAAAAAGGTTCAGGGGGATCAGGGGACACATGATACTGAACAGGAAAGGAAATAGCCTAACAGATGTATACAGGAATAGGCAAGGCCTATGACAAGTATTGATGCAGTCATAAACATGTAAAGAGATAATCATGGCAGGTATTAATGGAAAACAAGAAGTTAATTGCATGTTGAACAGTAGAAGCATAGGTACAGAATAATTAAGAATATGATAAACTGAATTGGTAATAAACACATTGGTTTGGAACTTTGGAAGTTAATCAGGACATACCAGTGATAAGATAGCAAAGCAGAATGCAAAAAGTAAAGAGTGAGCACAATATTAGCCTTGGCTTTCAGCCGGCTAATAATAGACAAGAGCAGAGAACAGTAGTAGAGCAAATAGAAAGAGAGAAAGAGCACAAGAGATAATATAGAATAGTATTGATGTTTGTGTGTGTTCGTGTCTAGAAGACCTGCCTAATGAGAGTAGAAGAGGACAATATATATAGTGGTTTGAAAGCAAGGCAAATAAGGTAAGAATCAGATTATAGAACCTAGAATCAATTAAAGTAAAAATCAGTCCAAGTCTTCCCTTAATTAAGGGAATCACTTCAAATGGTAAAGGGACGAAACAAATTAAGGAAAGAAATCATGCATAGCTGGAGTATAACAAATAAGGAAAGACTCCAAACAGTACAGGTATAGCACAGGTAATTAGGGCTAGGTTCATAAAGTCCTAATTAAGGAAACAATATTAAGAATCAATTAACAATGTAGTAAGCCACACAATAAGGCAAGAAAATAATTTAAATGTCGGCAATCAGTAAAGGATATCACCACAGGAATCACAGGAATCACAAGAAATCAGGAAAATTAATATAAATTTATGTGAATAAACAAAAATAAACATAGTATAGGCAGGACGAAACGGATCAGAAACATTAATAAGCTCAATGGGGTAAAAACTCACAAAAACTTGAAACATATTCATGAGAAACAGATATACAGACAAATCGAATGAACAAATCAGCAAAGACGAACTCGGAACCCAAGAATAAAGCCAAATAATTAGAGGTATCCAATATAACTAATTAGGGTTAAAAGGAGTTTAACAAATCGATTAAACACATAAGAATCAAGGAATAATACTAAGGAAATCAGTGAAAATCGTTTTGAAGACAACTTTCAGAAACCCTAGTTGAAAGATCGTTTAAATATGAAGGTTTTTCAGAGAAAACATGTAAAGAAGCTTAGTCACATTGTAGATCTAGAGGAAATCGAAGAGACATAGGGCTAGGGTTTCATGGGAAATAGAACTCTCGAAGAACCTGGCATGAAAACGCGAAGGCAGCGGTTGTTATGGCACTATCGAGTAAAACCCCGCCGGAGAAAGGCTGGAAACAAACCAGGAAGGAGCTACGGTGGCCATCTAGCATGGTCGAAACCCTTTAAAGGTCTCATAGACGAAGAGAACCAGAGAGATGAGGCATCAAGGCGGCTGGTGATCGAAAGGGGGGAGGCTGGAAGTGGCCGGAGACAGGTTGAGGGCCATCGGAGAAAGGAGGTGAACCAAAAGGTTCTAGAGAGAAAGAGGAGGGAAAGAGACGAGTAGAGAGAGAGACGGTTCTTAAAGAATGGGGGGTCAGGGGAGGTCGTTTGGGGTTAATTTAGGTAAGAAAATATCTGGGTCGTTGATCTCATTTGATCAACGACTCATATCGAGTGGAGGTTGGGGCGGGTTAAATTTGAATTGGGATGGGTAGTTTAGGGGTCTGATGGGTTGGGTAATTGGTTTTAAAATGTGGCTAACATTTAAATAAAATAGGGCTAGATGTTAAATACCCAATAAAACAGATAATTAATTAGTTAAAATATCTAATAATTATGAAAAGATGAAATTAAGTTTAAATAGATAAATTTACAGTAATTAACCAATATTAAGTGTAAGAAATGCATAAGTTTCGAATTAAAATAATACAAAATGTCCAATTGGGCCATAACTACAAAAATTGTTGTAATTGAAATTAAATAAGACCCAATTGGCTAATTTGTGAAATAGTTGGATTTTAATAGATAAAATGATTATAAATATCATACTGAGCTGGGAAATATTTTGAAATTATTTATAGCATAATTTATGGATTATATAAATATAAAATACTAAAATAAACAGGAAAATAATTTGATAAAAAAATGAAAAATAAGGAAAATTACTCATTATTACAAAGAGTACTTTAGTACAGGTTTTCGACCCGAAAACCTCCACAGAGCTGTCGTATGCGGGTACTACGAGGCTCACTAGAGGTAAATTCTAAACTGGACCGAGATGGCCTATACACCAATTGACCGGCACCATTCCTGAAGAAACGAAGATCGTTGCAAGAAGACCCCCCACCAAGACGTGTAAATAGTAGAAATTTTACAGCAGTAGAACGAACCTTCGGCTTGACATGACAGCACCTCGCGGCTCTCTTTCAAAATGAACAATGCAGATATGCGACCATCTGGGGCAGATGTGCCGATGGATGGAGGTGGCTGCATGCTGCATCTAAGAGTTTAGCNACCAAGACGTGTAAATGGCAGAAATTTTACAGCAGTAGAACGAACCTTGGGCTTGACATGACAGCACCTCGCGGCTCCCTTTCAAGATGAACAATGCGGCTAAGCGTGCATCTGGGGCGGATGTGCCGATGGATGGAGGCGGCTGCATGCTGCATCTAAGAGTTTAGTTCCATGAGACTGAATAACATGGCCTGAAACGAAGTAAACTCACTTTGCTTAACACAGGGCAGTAGAGCAGGACTTCTTTCTCACCCTCACCCGTCATCCAACGTGGTTTGCACCAGCGTTATTTGACTCGCTTAGTCCATTGCTGCTTGTCTCTACTTCAACCACTACAACCTGACGGCTCCCTTGCAGCTAAAAGAATGAGATAGAACACCTTTTCTGACATTAGGAGATGAAAGCAGTCAAGAAGGCAACAAAGTCGACTATTCGTCTTCACTTCCTCAAAAGTCCTAAAAAGAGCCTTTGGGCGCAGACCCTTCCCCAAGGGACTAAACGCATTCAGTTATATTTCAAAGAGCTTATTCGAGAACAACTTATTCGAAAAGCAACCTATTTGAATTAGAAAACTGCTTCTTTTAGGGATGACTATTCTGCAGCGGTAACTGCAAACAGAAAGGGGGGATTGGTTTGAATATCCCTATTGACCAGGAGAGTCAGTATTACCGTAGCTTTGACTCTGTTGCAGGTATGAAGTGAGTTCCATACCATGAAAAAGATTTCAATGGGACCAGGAAGACAACCCACCACTGGAACTTGCTTTGCTCTCGCTCCGCTCGTTCCCACCTGTCTTCTTCCCACTATAGTGAAAGATCTTTCACTTCACCATAGCAGGAACCTCGCTAACCTTAGAGGCTAGTTAGTCTAACCACAGGGGTCCCCTCCTGCTTTCCCACCCACCGTAAACTCTTACTACCTTCCATATTATCAAGAATATTTAGACCTTATAGCTATCAATCAAACCTTTGATCTCACACCAAATTTTACTATTGGGATTTCCTATACAGGCCTGGGCCCTCTTAATATGTTGTTACCGCTGTTGATTAGACTCGAAGTGGTTCAGATCGGCGAAATAGGCATCAATACCTCTGTCAATATCGGCATCTTCTTCTATCTGAAGGGGAAGGTTCCCTTGCTTATATAAAGAGAGAGTTTCTTCTATAATGGTCTTTATCTTGCTTTCGCAGAGGTCAAAGTATTTTTCTATAGACCTCGACTCCTTAGACAAAATAAGATCTTTCCGCTCCTTTTTTCCAAAGCTTCCCAAATCTCATTCTGTGAGACTTCGCCTTCGACCACCGAAGTTCCTTCCACGGGTGGATTCCTGGGAACCTGCGGTAGCCCCTCTTGCCCCGCGTTCGACATGATTTGAACGACCTCTAAAAAGGGTTCTACGGCCTGTAGAAGTTCATTAAACATGACGGTTTGGTTCATTCTTTGACTGCTCTGCTCCCCCCAAACAAAAAGAGAGAACCTTTTAGATATATGTAGTTGCTTGGTTGTTGACCAAGGAAAAACATGGGAATAATTGGACGTAACATTCTTTAACCGCTTATTTACGATAAAACTAGTTGGATGAAAACAGCGCTCCTAAATGAAGCCTTTCTATTTTATATATATGATATATGATACCACCTGCCACAAAGAATATAATTTATATCTTCAAATCGCAAAAAGTCTGGTTTGAAGTGAAGGAACCCACGGGGCGGTAACTAGAAGGGAGGAATTCAAACCCGGCATTCAGCCATTCGGAGAAGAGTTGAGTTGCACTAAGAGACTTACGATTAAGTTCACTCAACTTTGCGGCGACAGTCCGGACTCACGGTTGGAGGGGAAGAAAAGTGTTGTTTTGTCGCAACAGCTATTGGGATTGGTCGAGTTCCAGCGGGGATCGGATCTTTGCATCCGCACGTGCGGGCGGGATGATTCCCACCTCCATACTTAAGTTTCACGAATTCCACAAGATTTTTTTGAAAGCCTATGATGCTCTGGAACGCATACAGAAAGTTACCTACTGCTGACGCCTACCAGCAAGCTAGTAGACTTAACATACCGGAAATGACAAAGTGTAGCTCCCCTTATCACCTCCAGAGTCACAATGGATTTCGACAGTCAACTTCAAGACATGTAATTTCACGAAAGAGGTTAGAGAGAAAGCTCCTCAAAAAAGTCGTTATATTATTATACGATGCCACTTTCCATGGATAAGAATTTGATTCTCTATACACGAATTAAGGAAAAAGGGGGGAGCTCGAAAACGGTGAATCTTGAGCTTTCTTCTCTCATTCAATTGATTGTTTGATCGAGGGCGAGTGGAGACAAGTCACTAACTACAGTTCCAAGGAAAGCAATTGTATGTATCAAGCATAGTGGAATGCTCTGTAGCCGGGGAATGAGCAATTAACTTAACTCTCCTTCGTTCGGCTTCACTTTCAACCTTCCCTAAAGCGAAGGAAAGAATCTGAGTTGAAGAGCCCCTAGCAGTAGTAGTGAAAGTAGTAGTAGCGGCCAGTCTTTTCTTTTTGCTGTTACAAAAGCAATAGGATTGGATGGGCGTGATAGCTTGAAGAAGGAGTACCGGGCTCAAGGCCCTTCTTATTTGACTTTGACTCTGCTGGAACTGGATGGCTTCTATTTTTTATGGCGCTTCTCTATGGAATCTTGTTCTTACTGCCTTCCTAAAGAGCTATGCGACGTCACAGATCAAGCTTTCCGAGTTGTTTATTTCCAAAATGAAACACCCTACCTTTTCTTCGACTCTGTATCTAGATCTTTATTTAGAGGGTGGTATCCTTATATCCTTTAGCTTCCACTTTACCATCAGATGATTTTCTAGCTTCTCGTAAGGGGTCTGGATCTTATTGCCGAAACTCATAATTCCAGGTTTCGTATATCAATGCTTCTAGATTAGTGTTAAGGGTGTGGTCAGATAGTTCTTTCTTGCTTTCCTTCTATCTTTCTTTCTATTTCAAATCTTGTGCTTTGGTTCAGATCACTGCTTACTTACTTGACTTGCCCCCTTTTTTTTAAGCAAAGAGGAAATCGTGCAAGCAAGCGAAGTGGAATCTATTAGAATAGAAAATAGTGCAGCTCGATCAGTATAAGAATAAAGCCAGGAGGTTGGCAGGAAAGGTGACTTTCTTTTCTGTTTCGACTTCTTCCTTTAGAACTTCCTGTAAAGTGGAAGGGTAGGCCTTTGGCACCAAAATGGTAAGGATCGAAATTTGGAGAGTGAAGAGAGGAAGGAACCCTCTTTTTAAGTCCTACGTACTGTTCTTCTCTCAATCGCTCTTTTGTATTCGGAAGTGGAAGCGAACTACTGGTTGTGGCTGAAAAGAGAGGTGTTGTCTTTCTTCATTCAAGTAAGAAAAAGATGGGACGCTCGCAGACCTGTATGGAAGGAAGAGAATTATTAGAACTCTCGTATGCCCATATCTTTACTCTCTGTAGCTGAACTTTCTTACTTATGCGATGAAGAGCTAACTTAGTATTGAAATCGAGTTGGAAGAAAAGACCCGAAGTCGGCCGCCCACCCTATCATCCCGTGTCTCAAACAACTTTTTTCTTGTCGGAAAATCTCTCTTTTGGCTTTTGAAACTTCGATTCGTGACAGCTACTCATACGTGCCAAAGAGACTTCCTTCCCTTACCCTCACATGCATCAAGTGCCTAGACTTTCTAGCTACTTCTATAAGACCGGGGATTTGTCAAAGTCTTCTTCCTAATAAGGATTTTTTCAACCTATTATGTGAAGACCTCGCAGGAGAATACCTGAGATATCTTCCTCAAACAGAGGGGTATTGTCACGCCCCAAAACCGAGTGACACGACTGCCACTCAACCGGAGGACCCTGGTCAAGCGGACTTGGAATCGCCTTTCCTATCCCACGCGTTACCCCATGATTTCAGTATACATTATTCATGTGAAATAGCCATTAGGCTTAAGCATAAACTTACAACTTGGATTCATTTCTACTTTTTATCATTACCAACATATTACACCAAACGCTATCAAAATACATACAACATTTAGCAACGTGGATCACGATCCCGAACCGTACCGTTACTTACCCAAAATACATATGTACATTACCCACATTGTGCCTACGGAGCCTCTAAGAGTACAAGGGAGTTATACAATCCTTGCCGGTAACAAGGCTCCGGCTATACCTTACACAAGTACCAAAGTAAGAATCCGGGAGGAAAGATGGCATGAGCCACACTGGGCCCCGAGAGAAGAGGGGCTCAACACAACCGCTGATAGGACGAGGGGGCGAGGCACTACTGTCGGTGTGCTGGAGTTCCTGCTATAGAACCACCTACAATCATCACAAGAATGTAGCGCCCCCGGCAAAAAGGGCGTCACTACATTTGAATTGTACTGGTATGCATGAACAAACTTTACTCAAAGTAAACTCAATCATGCGCAGGCAAGAGACAGACAGAGAGTCACACAATTACTGCACAAGACATAGAAAGACATACAATGGAAGTTCCACAATTTTTCACTTCATCAAAATCACAATTTCAATTCCATCCTTGTCCCTCCTCACATCTCACCCTTATTTCTCCTGTTGCGGCGTGCAACCCGATCCCACCTGACAATTGTTGCGGCGCGCAACCCGATCCCACCTGACAATTTCAATCACACTCTTATCACTTCTCACATATCACCCTTATCTCCCCTGTTGCGGCGCGCAACCCGATCCCACCTGACAATTACAATCACACCAACGATGACAAATCACAGTTCAATCACAGAAAATTTCAGCAATAAGAATACAGCTTCTTTACATAGCCTTTAGCATATACATTCATACTCTTGGATTCATTATCCTTTTAGCACCGTTTTTCATAACGTGGTAGTGTGGTGGTCAACTAAAGACAGACAAGTATTACACTTCACACATCAACATAATTCGGACAACCAGTTGCACATATTTATAACAATACACGTACCGTATGCTCGAACACCACAAGTGATTTTACAAAGATTAAAGTTAGCCATACATACCTGGAGTCGAGTTTCCCTTTTCAACTTTAACCCACAACCACCGAACCGACTAGTACCGTCAATCTAGTTCACAATTAGACATATTCAACTCAGAATTTGAAGTCATGCATGCAATTCGGACTCTCTCAAGCATTTTGTCAAGCACTATGTGAACCCATTAGATTTCCAACCTTATCTTTGTGAAGTTTTCCCCAACCCACTTCCTCTTACTAGATTAGCACCATTTTTAAACATGCATGCAAGGTCTTTAGCTAATATTTCTAAGATTCATTCCTGGCCAACTCTCCCTTTGTTTAAAAATCAGAAAATTAATGAAAAGAAAGAAAAGGGGTTGGGAACCCTTACCTGCTAGAATGGGGAAGAAAGGGATTACTCGAATTGCCAGGCCTGAGAGACCTTGAAATTCACTTTGATGGAAGGATCACTTTCTTTCTCAAGAACTCTCCTTTCCTTCTCTCTATTTGTTCAGAAAACTTGTTAAAATGAAAGGGGGCAGGGGTTAAATGAAATTGGGGTTGGGTATAAAAATTTAGAAAATTAAAAGACCGTGTCGAATATGCGGTCAATAATGCGATCGCATTCTTGACATGCGGTCCGCATATGGACCGCAGAATGGCCCCCGGGTGGGCCAAATTTTGAAAACATTCTGCCCGGGTATGCGACCACTATGCGGTCCGCATACATGTTATGAGATAACATTATGCATCGCATAACACCCCCTTCAGTTGGGCAGTGATCTGCCCGTGTATGACCACTATGTGGTCCGCATACATGTTATGCGATCGCATTATGCGTCGCATAACACCTCTTTATTTGGGCAGTGATCTGCCCGTGTATGCGACCACTATGTGTTACGCATACACGTTATGCGATCGCATAGTGCGTCGCATAACGCCCTATTTCTGGAAAAATTAAGTCCTTTCAAATCTGGGGTATTTTTACAAAAATTAAGGTCCGTTTTAAGAATTTCCACAGAGTTAACCACTCGGGGACTTATTCGGGCATTATTTTAAGCAAGAAATTTTACGGGTCTTTACATTCTCCCCCCCTTAAAAATCATTCGTCCTCGAATGAGGATTTTGGAAAAATCATTTTATGCAACTTCCCAATTTACACTAGCTCCAATATTTTCAGAAAATTTCGCCAGAGGTTCCCTTGTATATAGGCCTATCTACCTGTCAGAGAGCCCCCGAAACACATTTCCAAGCATCATTACACAAATTTAGTTATCCCTACAACAGGTATACCATTCCTCACCTCAAAACTTGCACATATTCAATTACCTTGACCAATGCATACGGCTCACCATTTAACATAAGACTCTATTAGTGGCATACAATTTGCACATAGTTTTGGGCCACTTCAGTGTACCCCATACAGTTCAATCACCTCAATAAATCATAGGCAGTTTCACTTACTTACCATTTACCAATCCACACTACTATTAATCACTTACTTAGCATATTTGTTTCACAAACTTTTATTTGCTTTATAGGTGGCACACCACCTAGTAAGCAACTTCGTGTACAGTTTTAGCACGCGTTGGAAAATTATAACAATAAGGCAATTAGGAGAAGAAGGAAAAAAATAGGGTGCCTTGGCACGAGTCCGAATACAACATCAAATTGCCTTGGAACCATGATTCGCACGATCACTACTACACTTGTTCAAACATATGGGGGTATGTTTCTTTCATTTCTTTCTCTGCTTCCCACGTGGCCTCCTCGACTCGTTGACTCCGCCACAGTACTTTAACAAAAGCAATCTCTTTGTTCCTCAACCTATGGACCTGCCTATCGAGAATAGCAACCGGAACTTCTTTGTACGACAATTCTTCACAAACCTCAATGGTCTCAACTGGCACGATGGAGGAAGGATCTCCAATTACCTTCTTCAACATAGACACGTGGAATACCGGGTGCACTAATGACAGCTCAGGGGGCAATTCCAGCCTATACGCGACCTGTCCTATCCGTTGAGCGACCCGATACGGCCCGACATACCTTGGACTCAATTTACCCTTCTTTCTTAACCGCATGACTCCCTTCATGGGGGATACCTTCAAGAACACCCAATCATCTACCTAAAACTCTAAGTCTCTACGACGAATATCCGCGTAAGATTTCTGACGACTCTGAGCAGTTTTCATCCTTTCCTGAATGACTCTAACTTTTTCCAGAGCTTGGTGCACAAGATCTGGCCCTATCAATTCTGCCTCACCAACCTCAAACCATCCGATCGGAGATCTACATCTCCTCTCGTACAATGCCTCAAATGGGGCCATCTGAATACTAGCATGAAAGTTGTTATTGTAAGCAAACTCTATAAGCGGAAAGTGATCATCCCAGCTACCCTTGAAATCCAAAACACAAGATCGCAACATATCCTCAAGCGTCTGAATAGTCCGTTCCGCCTGACCGTCCGTCTGTGGGTGGAAAGTTGTGCTGAGATTTACCTGAGTACCCAGACCTTGCTGAAATTTCTTCCAAAAGTTAGCTGTGAACTGAGCCCCTCGATCCGAGATAATAGAAACTGGAGTGCCATGAAGCCTGACTATTTCCTTGATATACAACTGAGTGTACTGTTCCGCAGTATTGGTGGACTTAACTGGCAAGAAGTGAGCTGATTTCGTGATTCGATCCACTATCACCCAAATTGAGTCGAACTTGCGCTGAGTGCGAGGTAACCCTACCACGAAGCAAATGTTGATCATCTCCCATTTCCACATCGGTACATCCATAAGCTGAGTCAGCCCACCGGGCCTCTGATGCTCGGCCTTCACCTGTTGACAATTCGAACATTTGGATACATGGCCCTCCACGTCCCTCTTCATACCGCCCCACCAATAAACTTCCCGGACATCATGATACATTTTTGTAGAACCTGGGTGCACCGAATACCGGGAGCTATGAGTCTCCGCCATTACCCTTACCCGAAGATTATCTACATCGGGAAAACATAGCCTACCCTGACATCGCAACACTCTGTCATTGCTGCCGAGCGAAAATGCCGAGACTTTGCCATTCAGAACTGCCTCTTTCAACTGTGCCAACATTGGATCATCAAACTGCTTCTCCTTGACTTCCGCTACAAGTGACGATTCTGCCCCATTATGCACCATAACTTCCCCCTCGCCTGAGGTCGAGAGACAAACCCCCAAACTGGCCAATTGATAAACCTCCCAAGCCAAGGGCCTCTGATCCGCTTCCAAATGAGCCAAACTACCCATAGATTTCCGACTGAGAGCATCGACCACCACATTCTCCTTTCCTGGATGGTACAAGATGTTCATATCATAATCCTCAAGCAATTTTAACCACCTCCGCTGCCTCAGATTTAGTTCCTTCTGCTTGAATAGATACTGAAGGCTCTTATGGTCTGAGAACACATCCACGCGGACTCCATAAAGATAATGCCGCCAAATTTTTAATGCAAACACCACAGCTGCGAGTTCCAGATCATGCGTCGGATAATTCCCCTCGTGATTCTTGAGTTTCCTCGAAACGTACGCTATGACCTTCCCATGTTGCATCAACACACACCCCAAACCAACCCTTGAAGCATCACAATAGATCACAAATCCCTCTAAACCTTCTGGCAAAGTTAACACCGGTGCCGAAGTCAATCTCGACTTCAATTCTTGAAAACTCTTTTCACAAGCATCGGACCACTGAAACTTAACTACTTTCTGCGTCAATTTAGTCAATGGGGAGGCGAGGGTGGAGAATCCCTCCACAAACCTTCGATAATACCCAGCTAGTCCCAAGAAACTGCAAACCTCCGTCGGGGTCATTGGTCTAGGCAAATCTTTCACTGTTGCAATCTTCTGGGGATCAACCTGAATCCCTTCTCTGGAAACAACATGACCTAAGAACGCAACTGATTCCAGCCAAAACTCACATTTCGAAAATTTAGCATATAGGTGGTGATGATGAACAGTCTGCAGGACTGCTCTAAGGTGATTAGCATGATCTTCCCGACTCCGCGAGTAGACAAGGATGTCATCAATAAAAACAATCACGAAGGAGTCTAGAAACGGCTTGAAAATCCGATTCATAAGATCCATAAAAGTTGCTGGAGCATTGGTCAGCCCAAAGGACATTACCAGAAATTCAAAATGACCATAACGAGTCCTGAAGGCGGTCTTAGGAATATCCTGCTCCCTGATCTTCAACTGATGATACCCAGACCGTAAATCAATTTTGGAGAAGAACCTCGCACCTTGCAATTGATCAAACAAATCATCTATTCGAGGCAATGGATACTTGTTTTTGATAGTGACCTTATTGAGCTGCCGATAGTCGATACACATACGGAGCGACCCATCCTTCTTTCTAACAAAAAGAACCGGAGCACCCCACGGTGACACACTCGGCCGAATGAACCCCTTATCTAATAAATCACTCAACTGCTCCTTTAACTCCCTTAATTCTGATGGCGCCATTTTGTATGGTGGAATAGATATTGGTTGTGTATCTGGTAGTACATCAATCCTGAAACCAACCTCTCTATCTGGTGGAACCCCTGCAAGCTCGTTCAGAAATACTTCAAGAAACTCATTCACGACTAGCACGGACTCGGGGGCTGACACTTCTGAAGCGTTGTCTGCGACCCGGACCAAATGATAGATACACCCTTTCTTAATCATCTTCGATGCCTTAAGGCAGGAGATGAATCTACCTTTCGGCACCACACTATTCCCCTTCCACTAAATAACCGGCTCATTAGGAAACTCGAGTCTCATGACTCTCGTTCGGCAGTCGAGCTTGGCAAAACACGAATAAAGCCAGTCCGTTCCCATAATAATATCAAAATCTATCATCTCCAACTCAATAAGATCGACCATGGTAACGCGACCACATACCGTGACAACACAATTTCTTATAGACTCGCGCTGCTTTGATAGAATCACCAACCAGAGTTGATACAAAGAACGACTTAGGAAGCCGCTCGGGTTTTATCCCAAAACATGAAGCAATAAACGGGGTAACATAGGACAAGGAGGATCCCGGATCAATAAGAGCATAGCAATCAAGTGCTTGAACATGCAGAATACCTGTGACAACATCTAGAGAAGCCTCCGCGTTCTGGCGACCATTCAAAGCATAGAATCGGCTGGGTACGCCTCTACCACGAGCCCCACCCCTAATTACACCACGCCCTGCTAGAGCTGGAGGACGCACTGAAGATGTGGCGGCTGAAGAACCGGATGACTGGGCAAACCCCCTACCCATGCCCTGGCTGGGCGCACGACAGTCCCGCTGAAGATGACCCCTTACCCCACACCTGAAGCATAACGGACGATTCAGATAACAAGCCTCAGTATGGAACCCTCTGCACTGAGGGAACAAAGCCCTCCCCTGCTGCTGGAACCTTCCTCCGGAACGACCTGACTGATGGGGTCTCCTACTGTCGGATCCTGATCTCCAATGGCTATTCGGTTGATGACGGTGTACGGATGGCGGTGCACTGGCTGAAGACTGAGCATAAAACTGGGATGGCCATGTTGGCCCCCCTCCCCTAAACTAGTCTCCCCACTGAAACTGCGCTCCCTGAATGACCCACCGACCGGGCTCTGCTGCTACTCTCTCTGTCTGCCCGTATCTTCAGCTTCCTAGCCTCTGTAGCCTGGGCGAACACCACAATCTTCCCATAATTCATGTCCGAGTGCAAAGCCGCTGTAGCAGCCTCATTCACAACCAAAGGACTGAGACCCTGAACAAATCATCGAACTCGGGCATCCATGGTCGACACTAACTGGGGAGCATACTTGGACAACCTCACGAACTCCATGTGGTACTCCCAAACACTCATACTGCCCTGCTTGAGGACCTCAAAATCAGTAGCACGGGATGCCACATTCTCGGCAGGCAAAAAGTGATCCATGAATGCGTCCACAAACTCGCACCATCTAGCCGGAGGACTTCCCTCTCCACGGGAACCCTCCCACATCTCGAACCAGGAATATGTTGCTCCTCTCAGGCTGTACGAAGCTAACTCAACCCCCTCTGTCCCTGTAGCCTTCATCACCCGAAGGGTCTTGCACATCTCATCAAGAAAATCCTATGGATCGGCCTCTGGATCCATACCTGAGAACTCTGGAGGGGCCAACTGCAGAAACTGGTTGACTCTGGAGCCGGCGGAATCTCCTTGTCCGCTGGAGGACACAGGGGTAGCATGAGATCTTTGGGCCTAGGCGGCCACCAATTGAGTTAACATATGGATAGCTCCTTTGAGGTCCCACTCGGACGTACCGGGACCGGAAGCTGGGACCGTAGAGGGATCAGGAATGTCGGCGGGAGGGGTTGCAGCACCCTCCGCCGCTGCAGGAACAGGAATGCTTTGATCCGGATTAGAATGGTCCTGCAAATTCAAGGCCGGGGAGTCACTCTCACCCGCACTACCAGGTACATGATTCAAAGTCCCACTTGGGGTGGCATTGGCCTCAAGGCCGAGTCGAGCTCTCTTCTTTGGTGCCATTGCTGGAAAAGAAAAAACAATCGAAACAAAGCATGAATTTGGAAAGGACATTTTCACTCTCCACTTCACCGCACGATATAGAATAACAATCAAAAGAGTAATTTCCTAAATGTCCGCGTAGCCCCCTTATTATCAATGTGGTCGACAACACACCGATAATAAGGGCTCTACTAGACACAGTTCCGATACATCCTAGGACTCTTTTGAAACATTAGGCTCTGATACCAAGTTTGTCACGCCCCAAAACCGAGGGACACGACCGGCACTCAACCGGAGGACCCCGGTCAAGCGGACCTGGAATCGCCTTTCCTATCCCACGCGTTACCCAATGATTTCAGTATACATTATTCATGTGAAATAGCCATTTAGGCTTAAGCATAAACTTACAACTTGGATTCATTTCTACTTTTTATCATTACCAACATATTATACCAAACGCTTACAAAATACATACAACATTTACCAACGTGGATAACGATCCTGAACCGTACCGTTACTTACCCAAAATCATATGTACATTACCCACATTGTGTCTACGGAGCCTCTAAGAGTACAAGGGAGTTATACAATACTTGCCGGTAACAAGGCTCCGGCTATACCTTACACAAGTACCAAAGTAAGAATCCGGGAGGAAAGATGGCATAAGACACACTGGGCCCCGAGAGAAGAGGGGCTCACCACAATCGCTGATAGGACGAGGGGGCGAGGCACTACTGTCGGTGTGCTGGAGTTCCTGCTATAGAACCACCTACAATCATCACAAGAATGTAGCGCCCCCGGCAAAAAAGGCGTCAGTACATTTGAATTGTACTGGTATGCATGAACAAACCTTACTCAAAGTAAACTCAATAATGCGCAGGCAAGAGAGAGACAGAGAGTCACACAATTACTGCACAATACATAGAAAGACATACAATGGAAGTTCCACAATTTTTCACTTCATCAAAATCACAATTTCAATTCCATCCTTGTCCCTCCTCACATCTCACCCTTATTTCTCCTGTTGCGGCGTGCAACCCGATCCCACCTGACAATTGTTGCGGTGCGCAACCCGATCCCACCGGAAAATTTCAATCACACCCTTATCACTTCTCACATATCACCCTTATCTCCCCTGTTGCGGCGCGCAACCCGATCCCACCTGACAATTACAGTCACACCAACGATGACAAATCACAGGTCAATCACAGAAAATTTCAGCAATAAGAATACATCTTCTTTACACAACCCTTAGCATATACATTCATACATCTTGGATTCATTATCCCTTTAGCACCGTTTTCATAACGTCGTAGTGTGGTGGTCAGTTAAATACAGACAAATATTACACTTCACACATCAATATAATTTGGACAACCAGTTGCACATATTTATAACAATACACGTACCGTATGCTCGAACACCACAAGTGATTTTACAAAGATTAAAGTTAGCCATACATACCTGGAGTCGAGTTTCCCTTTTCAACTTTAACCCACAACCACCGAACCGACTAGTACCGTCAATCTAGTTCACAATTAGACATATTCAACTCAGAATTTGAAGTCATGCATGCAATTCGGACTCTCTCAAGCATTTTGTCAAGCACTATGTGAACCCATTAGATTTCCAACCTTATCTTTGTGATGTTTTCCCCAACCCACTCCATCTAACTAGATTAGCACCATTTTTAAACATGCATGCAAGGTCTTTAGCTAATATTTCTAAGATTCATTCCAGGCCAACTCTCCCTTTGTTTAAAAATCAGAAAATTAATGAAAAGAAAGAAAAGGGGTTGGGAACCCTTACCTGCTGGAATGGGGAAGAAAAGGATTACTCGAATTGCCAGGCCTGAGAGACCTTGAAATTCACTTTGATGGAAGGATCACTTTCTTTCTCAAGAACTCTCCTTTCCTTCTCTCTATTTGTTCAGAAAAATTGTTAAAATGAAAGGGGGCAGGGGTTAAATGAAATTGGGGTCGGGTATAAAAATTTAGAAAATTAAAAGACCGTGTCGAATATGCGGTCAAGAATGCGATCGCATTCCTGACATGCGGTCCGCATATGGACCGCAGAATGGCCCCAGGTGGGCCAAATTTTGAAAACATTCTGGCCGAGTATGCGACCATTATGCGGTCCGCATACATGTTATGCGATCACATTATGCGTCGCATAACACCCCCTTCAGTTGGGCAGTGATCTGGCCGTGTATGAGACCACTATGCGGTCCGCATACATGTTATGCGATCGCATTATGCGTCGCATAACACCCCTTCATTTGGACAGTGATCTGCCCGTGTATGCGACCACTATGCGGTCCGCATACATGTTATGCGATCGCATTATGCGTCGCATAACACCCCTTCATTTGGACAGTGATCTGCCCGTGTATGCGACCACTATGCGGTCCGCATACACGTTATGCGATCGCATAGTGCGTCGCATAACGCCCAATTTCTGGAAAAATTAAGTCCTTTCAAATCTGGGGTATTTTTACAAAAATCAAGGTTCGTTTTGAGAATTTCCACTGAGATAACCACTCGGGGACTTATTCGGCATTATTTTAAGCAAGAAATTTTTACGGGTCTTTACAGGTATGACCATTACTTTATCTGATCTCTTATCTATCTAAGAAAACGAATATTGGGATGCCTATTGAATTCTTCCTTCTAACATTGGATTCTGACAAGGCTAAGATCAGAGTATACGGATAGAAGACCAAGAGCGCTTATGTATCATCTCCTGTCGAAAAGCGAAAAAACCCCTTCTTCTATGCGAGACCTAGCTTTTTCCTCCCTTTACTAAAAATTCTTCTATTAGTATTAGTGAAAGCTCAATCCCAACTTTGTCACTAAGACCGGATCTTGCAAACAGTGTCTTCCTAAAAAGCTAGAGCGGATACCTTTCTTATATACTATACGCAATTTTCTATTTTCGGATTAACTTAACTTTAAGAAAAGATTCTATAAAAGAATAAAGATCCTATCTTCTTCTTTCTTTCAAAATCCAAATACAATGGGATGGGCATCTTTCTATTTTTGCTACTATGCCTCCTGTTTACTATTTAGTTCAGTTACTTTTTTTTCTTGCAACCAAGAAGGGGAAAAAATAGGCGATTCCAATCCTCGTTCTTCTGATTTCCTCTTGTCTGTTTTCTTGCTCATGCCAATGCCTAACAAAACATTTAATAAATCTGCATGGGATTCTGTACCAAGAACATCAGCTTTTCATGTCGATCTTCCGTTCAGCCAATTGGATAGTGTCATATTCGTTTAGTTTACTATTCAACATCCCCCAATCCCTAGTTGTACAGGTACAGCCCAGAAGCTTCCTCTTTCATATTGATGAAAGCGCTAGGCACCTCTTAACAGTTCAAAGTCCCCTCTTGGCTTACCCAGCTTTTAAGGTGAGAACAACGGATTCAATATCAATAGTTGTGGATTCGATTCCTATTCTTATATATGCAACCTAAGCAGCTACTTTTGTCTGTGCATATCTTAAATCATGTTTTTCACAAGTTTGGTACGCTAGAGGGTGACGAAGGAACACTAGTTCTATTGGCTCTAAGCCCGCATTCTTCCTAGCAACCGAGTCGATGTTAAAGAACCCTAGCGAGGGCCTTCTCTGTGCATTCATGTGCAGCTAGGGGAGTTGCAGGACTAATTTAATTTCCAAAGCGCATTCATGTGCAGCTAGGGGAGTTGCAGGACTAATTTAATTTCCAAAGCTATAAGTCCTAGACTAGAAAAGAGATTTTCTTGGTGTTAAGTCAACTCTACTAGATGCAGTTGCCCAGGAATCCAATGCACTAACTCCTGGACTTAGACGATATTCCCTTAGGGATACGTTAGCAAGTAATCCCTCTCACTAGTTTCCTTTCAAAGGCATTTTTACATTATCCCATTTCCACGTGAAAGCAGATAAGAAGTCTCGTCTTCATCCTATTGTGATGTCACTCTATTAAATATGATATTCCTATCATGATATTGCTTCTGTCTTCCAACCATCTAAGACAGGATTCAATAGCAGCTCCTGCACCTATTGATTTTTCACCTTCTAACATCTCGAGCTCGGTATTGTACCTTAACCTCAGTACACATCACACCCACCCAATCGTGAGCAAATGACGATTCACTAAAAACTTCTCTTTTTGTTTTGACGTTGTCAACATCCCAAAAGAAAATTCCTTTGTTAGTGATTTGGCTTTCTATCTTAAGAAAGATAACGAAATTTCGAAGAAGCTCTTTTAAGAATATTTCCGCACTTCTTCAGTAAATTTTCCTAATTTATTATGTCGATTCCTCTCTCCGTATATTTTATGTTAGAAGGTAGGCAAAAGCTGACTGGTGCTTTGTTTAGAGACAGGAGCCACTCCTTCTTTTCCGAGTTTGCCTAGGAGCTCCTGTCTTAAAAGACGAATACAAATTAGTAGGGCTGCCCCCAATAGCTCTTTTTGGATGGACATCTGAGATAGCATCAAGCCGAGCACAAAATAGATCTGGGATGCTAATAAGGAGGACTATTAAGCCTTCTATCATAGGTGATGCCTTCCTAAGGTCTGGTCTCTTCGGTACAGGTACGGACTTTGAGAAGACAACCTTTTTCTTTAACAGTGTGGCATAAGAGCAGGTGCCTTTCATTTATCAAGACTATATAAACCAAAGAAGTCTATGATTGCCGAGTTTTTTAGGAATGGAATTTATAGGAAGATTAGCGGAACCACCAGGAATCAGTACTGCGTCGACTGCTATGTTCTTAAGACTACAGAATAAGAGCTCTTAGTCCTTTCGACACGGCATAAAATAAAGGTTGTTCTTGTTGTGGGTTTATCATAGCTTGAGAATCTAGCTAGGGCTATTTGAACTAATAAGAAAAAGTAGGCATGCTAAATAAATTTTGATGGCATTGAATCGGAAGATAGCCTATCTAAGAGAAGATGAAATTGCAATTGCTTGAGAAGAAAATAAGTTGTGAGGGAATGCGCTCTGTCTGATATCATTCAAGCAATTCCATTCTTACTGTCCTAGGAAGAAGGAAAGGATAAAAGATCCCACGAACAGAGTTAGCGTAAGAAGAGCTTTTGTAAGAAGGGTGTCGTTCTCAGATGGGCAGATGGAGTTGTTAGAAAGAATTACCGGTCGTTGGGAAGAGAAGGGGAATGAATCTTTTTTTGGGGGGAATAAGCACTCCTGTCGCGTCTGGAGTTGTATATAGTAGGGGGAATCGCCTTTCGAGTTGTTAGAAAAAACACAGTTTGTTAAAGTGAAAAGAACTCTATTTTTTTACTTTTAAATAAGAATAATTATCCGATCAAGTGCCAACCCACGCACAGAGAAGGAAGAAGCTATCTCAATATCCTTCACACAGATGACATTTATCTTTCCCATGACTACTTAGTGTGTCTCAACAACCGTGTCGGAGAGAAGGAAGAGGGCTCTTTACCAGTATCATAGCCGGGAGAATGAAAGCATTAGTGGGAAGATCTTTTGTTCGATCTGCCTTGGGTGGGGCGATGAAAAAAGTCTAGTTCATCCTCCCGAATGAAACACATCTTATGAAATATACGGGCCGGGTGGGTCCAGGGTCCAACAGCCGGATCGATTACGAGTCATCTCCTAGCCTGATTTTCCTTTTGTTTCGGGTGGTTCAAACTAAATGAAAGAAAGGTCGAGCAACTTCTTCTATTGAATAGACATTTGCTTCCTGGTCCTTTCGAACCAGTCAAAACCTGGAGCAAGGGATCTGAAGAAGTTTATCAATAAGTTGGGACTAAGAGCAATATCTGCTTTGGGACCTCAGTATACATGGTAAAATAAAGGGGATCCTAGTTATTTTACATTTGACAAGCTAGTATCAATAGACATTGAAGAAGAGATGGTTCCTGTAGATGATGTTAATAAGTTGTGTTGCATGATTTCTTTGTGTGTTCTTAAATTTTAGGGGTAATT
>ML244583.1:0-17811 GCA_005239495.1 Nicotiana undulata | reverse complement strand
AATCCGGCAAAAACGTCAAACACACACATACACATATACGATTAAGGGGCAGATCTAAAAAAATGCAGAAACAGTAGAGAGACCAAATCGGGGCTGAGGACGAGAAGAAATCCCATAACCAGTAGCTGTTGAGCCATGAAAACCATCCAAAATATAGCTCGAAAATTCTCCGTCCATAGCCGTGTAAACTAGCTCTAAAATCCCATTGTACAACCGTGAATGTCTTCTCTGAACAACCCAAAAACATACGCACACACATTGTGAGGGGCGTAAACAGTGACAGAACGAGCGAGAAGCCGGATTGGTCACGAAGTTGAGGAGTTTAAATCTAAAACAAAAAAAGAAAATAGGGTCGTATTTCCATTTATGAAAAAAATATATCGCCATGGAATCCAACGGAGTTTGATGAAGGCGGTGCTCGAGTTTTTCGGTTCCGGCTCTTGTTCGCATCACTGTTGCTGTAATTAAAAGGTTATCACACATTGAGGTTCCATCCCTTATCTTTCTCTTCATTTTATTTGTATTAATATTAGTGACTAGAATGACATTAGCCTTTGGCTTAATTGTGTTTGTTCATGTCTGAGATTTATTGAACTTCTTTCATGTTATTTTAGTTTAGATGCGTTCTCCGTGTTTTAAGAATTATGTGCTAATTCCAATTCATGCTAAGTCAGATGATAGTAAAACAACATTCTCTAGTCATTGATTCAATATATTTGTGATTAGTATTAGTTTAAGTATATGTTCCTGTTCTGTTAATATAATTTAGGCAAAAACCATCGTTTAATAATAAAAATTAACATGTTGTGAATTGCGGGTACGGTTCCCGTGACGTGGTTGTGATACCTAATTTCGAATTAGATTAAAGTAGGAGCATATTTAGTTTGCTTTCAGAATAATTCGAGGTGCGCCATACACAAATAAAATCCTATAATCTATGGCCCTCGCATGAGTACAAAATTTAATATGGAAAATGCCTTGAACTCTCGTAGTTTGCTCTAGGCACGTTAATTAAATAATTGTCATAGCTACGGGTACGGTTCCCGTGACGTGGTTGTGACGCTCAACTACTAAAATCCGGGGGTACATTTATGTGGCCCAGCCACAATTTAGGTTTAATAAAATAAATACGTTATGGATCGTGGGTACGGTTCCCGTGACATGATTCGCAATGTGTGACCAAGTAGTTAGTTGTATAACCATGGCATTATTAAAAAGCGTCTTAAAAAGAATAAAATGCATGTAGGTTTCAAGGAATGTTCTAAATTCAGATAAATAGGCCAATAATAATAGTTGAGCGACCGTGCTAAAACCACGGAACCCGAGAATGCCTAACACCTTCTCTCGGGTTAACAGAATTCCTTACCCGGATTTTTGTGTTCGCAGACTATAAAACAGAGTCATTGTTTTCCTCGATTCGGGATTTTAAATCGGTGACTTGGGACACCATAAATTATTCCAAGTGGCGACTCTAAATTTTAAATAAAATAATGCCGTTTCGATTGTCACTTAAATTGGAAAAACTCTCTTGTACCCTTCACGGGGTAGTAAAAAGGAGGTGTGACGAATTTCATTTCTGATCTTACATCAATTGACTTACGGAATACTCTTACGTACGAAAACATGGGGTGTAACAGAAAGAACTATTATATGGTATCACAACTTACCGTGTAATTCTATTGACTCATTTTCTATGCTTGTAGACTCTTTCGTAAAAGCACAAGTTGGTGCCATCAAGGCCGAGACTAGGAAATCAGACATTTTCAAAGTCAAATAGAAGGATAACTAGATGCTTAGAGAGTTCGTGTCCCGATTTCAAATGGAAGGAATGGATCTGACGTCTGTCGCTGATGATTGGGTTGTTCAAGCTTTCACTTATGGACTCAATATTTGACGCTCGGTGGCTTCACAACAGCTGATGCAGAACCTGATAGAATACCCGACTGTTACATGGACCGACGTGCATAACCGATATCAATCAAAAATCAGAGTCGAAGATGATCAACTCGGGGCCCCTTCGGGGTCTGGCTATCGCATCAGAACCCTTGACATAGTCAACAGAGACATCGACCGTGAACAAGGCCACACAAGGATTGGTATCAGCCATATACTAGAGATAGGAGTAGCAGTGGGTCCGGGTGGAACTCCATGAGAAACGAAAGGAGAAATGACCGGACCAAAAAAGGCTTCGATAGGTATGTCGTTCCTAAAGAAGTACCGAGGCTATTAGAATACAACTTTAATGTCGATGTTGCCGCTATTGTATCAGCTATCGGGCTCATCAAAGATACCAAATGGCCTCGACCTCCTACAGTCCGATATAATAAAAAGGGATCCTAACCAGATGTGCAAATATCATGGCACTCACTATCATAGAATGGAAGATTGTCGACAACTGAGAGAGGAAGTAGCCCGTCTATTCAACAATCGGAACCTTCAAGATTTCTAGAGAGACTGAGCCATGAATCATTTTAGGGACATGGATTCTAACAAATAGGCATAACAAGAAGAACCTTAACACGTCATTAACATGATCATTAGTGAGGTTGATATCCCACAGGGGCAGACGTTGAAACGCACCAAAGTATCCATTACTAGGGAGAAACGAACTCGAGACTACATACAAGAAGGAACTTTATCTTTCAACAACGAGGATATGGAAGGGATCGTGCAGCCTCATAATGATGCACTGGTAATATCTGTACTCGTAAATAAAATTCGAGTTAAACGTGTGTTAATTGATCCAGGCAACTCAACCAACATAATTCGATCAACGGTCGTGGAGCAGCTCGGTCTATAAGACCAAATTGTGCCTGCAGTTCGAGTTCTAAACAGATTTAACATGGCATGTGAGACCACTAAAGGCGAAATAACGTTACTAGTAAACACAATGGGGACTATCCAGCAGACTAAATTTTATGTGATCGAAGGAGACATGATGTACAATACTTTATTTGGGAGGCCATGGATCCACAACATGAGGGTGGTGCCCTCGACACTGCACCAGGAACTGAAATTACCAACACCTGAAGGAGTCAAAATAAACTACGGTGAACAACCTGCTGCAAAGAAAATGTTCGCGATCGAGGAGGTGTTATCGACGTCTACAATCTCAACACCGAAGGATCCGAACCAGATGGTCAAAAATGGGGCCAAATAGAAATCATTCATATCATCCTCGGCAGATTCAGACTAACAAAAGGAAGTCGAGGATGATGATTATGGGGTTCCCAAATCTTTTATAGCCCCATATGATTCCGACGCCAACGGTCGAGGAGCTGGAACAAGTCATATTGCGTGAACGCTTGCCCGATCGAAAGGTATACCTAGGTACGGGATTACGCTCCGAGCTCAGGGAAAAACTCATTCAATTTATTGTAACTAACGAAGATTGTTTCGCTTGGTCCCACCTTGACATGATAGGGATCCCGCCAGATATAACCACTCACAAGCTAAGCCTGGACCCGAAGTTTCACCCGATCAAACAGAAGGGGAGACCCCAGTCCGCGATCAAGCATGCGTTCATCAAGGACGAGGTATCTAAACTTCTTAAAATAGGTCTTATTTAAAGGTTAAATACCTGGATTGGTTAGCAAACATAGTGGTAGTCCCTAGAAAAGGGAATAAACTAAGAATGTGTGTAGACTACAAATATTTGAATAAGGCATGTCCCAAAGACTTCTTTCCTTTGCCCAACATCGACTGTATGATCGATGCCACGACCGAACACGAGATACTTAGTTTCCTCGACGCCTATTTCGAGTACAACCAAATACGGATGGACTCGGGTGGTCAGGAAAAAACTTCCTTCATCACTAAATATGGCACATACTGTTATAACGTAATGTCGTTTGGATTAAAATTGCCGGTGCCACGTACCAACGCCTAGTAAATCGGATGTTCGAGGAACAAATAGAAAAATTAGTGGAAGTTTACATTGGCGATATTTTAGTTAAGTCCCTGCGATCAGAGGACCATTTAAAACATTTGTAGGAAACCTTCAGCATACTGAATAAATACAATATGAAGTTGAACCCGGGAAAATGTGCGTTTGGAGTTGGGCCGGGGAAGTTCCTCGGATTCATGGTATCCAATCGGGGAATTGAGATCAATCATGATAAGATCAAATACATTGAAGATATCACGGTCGTGGACAACGTGAAGGCCATGCAAAGGTTAGCTGGGCGCATAACCGTCATGGGGTGATTTATTTCGAGGTCATCCGACAAGATCCACCGATTCTTTGAACTGTTGAAGAAGAAGAAGAATAACTTCTTGATAGTTTCTATGAGTCCACCAAACAATAGAGATACTAGGTTGCTACTAGTTCCTACAGAGAAGTACTCTTAAAAAGCAAGTAACAAGACAAGGGATTTTTACGTGGAAACATTTCACTCAAGTGGACAAAAACCACGACCTACACTTGTAGGATTTAAACTTCACTAACTTGTTAAACTATTACAAGCCACTTTGTAATGAACTTCTTACAAATATTTCAACACACTAACTTGTAATCACTTATTACAAGACACTTTGTCACTCTCTAGTTACAAGTTACAAAGACTTTACACTTGTGACTTCACTAGTCACTACAACAGTACAAGAAGTTTAAGGTTGAGAGATTCCTAACACTGTGCTTCTACAAAAGCAAATAGGATACTTTGAAAACAAAATGCAAGATTACAACTCAACTAAGGACACTAACGGCACAAGGTGAAACTGGCCCGTCTTAGTGGAGTTGTCTTCTTGCCCTTGAGACACTTGTGTCTTCAATGCTTGAGACCACTTCAATGCTTGAGAGAATGTTCTTAGTAAATGCTCAACTTGTAATCACTTATTACAAGCCACGTTGTCACTCTCTAGTTACAAAGACTTTACACTTGTGACTTCACTAGTCACTACAACAGTACAAGAAGTTTAAGGTTGAGAGATTCCTAACACTGTGCTTCTACAAAAGCAAATAGGATACTTTGAAAACAAAATGCAAGATTACAACTCAACTAAGGAAACTAACGGCACAAGGTGAAACTGGTCCGTCTTAGTGGAGTTGTCTTCTTGCCCTTGAAACACTTGTGTCTTCAATGCTTGAGAGAATGTTCTTAGTAAATGCTCAAGTGAATATCTTGTTTGTCTTCAAACAAGATATTGAAGACCTTAGCACATTCCAAGAGGGATGTCCCATATCTTGAAAGTACACTGCACAACCAATGGGAAGTGACTGCTGCACTGTAGCGTGTACAGTTGCAGGCAATCACTTTTCTGCCACAGCTTTTTACAGCTGTAGAGTTGACCTGTACTTTTGTCTGTGAGTCTGTCAAGGGATCAAGTCCTTAAACTGGTCCTTATACGTTTAACAGTACACTGTCCAGAATTTCTTGGATTAAAGCTGACTGATTGTGCTGTCTACATATCAGGTTCTTTCTCTGGTTCTTCATATAAATGTTTTTTAGATCATCAAAACAGAATATAGCCCATCAATTTCCCCCTTTTTGATGTTGACAAACTTTCATAATTGGGAAGCAGTTATATGAGTAGTTATTTATACTAACATCAGCAGATACATAACAAATGAGCGACCAGGTTCCTTAAGAGTTCCCCAGTCGATGTGCTTCCCCCTTAATCCCTACCATCGTTTTCAAAATTGTCCCAATTATCCCCAAACTCCCCCCTTTTGGCATTATAAAAAGGCATAACCAGGCAGAAAGCATAAAGAAGTCCAAGAAAGTTAACTCATGCCCCTTATGTGCACACAACATGATAGAAAACAGAATAACAAGGCAGAAAAGCATTAATGAGAACATAAAAAGACTGATTTCATTGATGAAAAGCTTTAAAACATAAAGAAGTCTTTGCTTGGAAGAGCAAAGAACTTCATTTGGATTTTTCTACAGGAGCAGCCAGGTGTTATCCAATCCCAATCACAAAAAGAGACAAAAAAAGCACAAATACTAGTAACCATATTATAGTAAGAAATACGAGGGAAGACAAAGCCTAGGAGGCACTAGAAGAAGAAGGCTTGGAGAAGGAGGCAGTGAGAGTTCGAAGGACCAGGTCCATGCGAGCATTGGCAGATGACTGTTCCTCGAGCAGTTTCCTTCAAATTCTCAACCTGTTGCTTTAGCTCAACATTCTCCTTAGTCAAGCGGGCCACTTCTTCATTTGAGGAGCTACTAGAACCAGGTCCCTCACCAGCTTGACTTGCCTTAACCTCTAGAATGGCAATCTGAGCCTTCAATCGCTTGATCACATCATTTGCAGCATTCAGAGCATTGATTAGTTGAGAGATGGTAGAAGTGCTTCCCCTAGCCTTTTCAAAGCACACACATTCTTCAAGGGTTGTCTTTGAAAAGCTTTGCTTGCGAGTCCCTACCCGGGGATTCTTGACTGGTACCTTGAAATGTTCAAAGACCCGGGTAAGTAGAAAACGGTAGGGGAGCCCATGATTCCCATCCTTGACATGGACAACCTTTTCCATATGATTAATCATCAGGGAAGGTAGATTGATTGGCTTGAACTGGTCAAGAGCTTCCATTAAAATCAGATCAGCTCTAGAAGCAACAGAACGCCTCTCAGCACGGGGAAGAAGGACTTTGTTTACTAGTTCAAAGAACAGCTGATAAAGAGGTAGCATGGCCTTCTTGTGAACCCGTTCCCCATGCTGGATCGTCCTAGGCTTAACAATTGCTCGCCTAAAATCTCCCTCACAAGCATTCCCTTCTGGATCCACTGATGACATCCCTGTTGATGGGACATTCAAAATCTCCCCCAAAATAGCATCATCAAACACAATATCCACACCCTCCACCAGCACACAAACATGGTTCTCAGCAGGAGTAAAGAGGGTTGCATAAAACTCATTCACAACATCCTCATAAACTTTGGGTCCACTCACGTTGAACAAATGTTCCCACTTTTGGAATTCAACCATAGCCATGAGTTGACTTATGCCAGCCATTTCAAGAATCTATGGGTCTAAGGTGCGACCCCACAATACTCGTTGATTGCGAACATTCTCTTGCCACTTCCCACTGTTGCTGGGTATAGTTTTCATAGAACCAGGTCCTCTCATAGTTTCTATCTCCCTTTTTTGTTTACCCGTCACCTTCACAGATTTCCCTTTTGGCACTAGTTGCAGACACAGTTTTCTTTTCACTTGCTTCTCCAACTTCGTTTTTCTTAGACTTCTCATCACCTTTTGGGGGTGACAAAGTCTTTTTCTTCTCTCCTTTACCAGACACATAATTTTTCCTCCCTACTAAGGAACTAGGTTCCTCGGCAGTTTCCTCATCTATTTCAACAACCGAAAGAACTTTATCCACCACCACCTGACCATCATTTACCAACCTCTTCTTCTTCTACTTACTGCTCTTCTTACTTTTCTCAAGATCCAAATCAATAGCCTCCTTCTTCTGCAACCTGGTGGATGGACGCTTCACAGAGGTTTCTGGACTACTCGCACTCTGACGAAGTTTGAAACGAGCACTCAGAACCATGTCGTCCTCATCATCTTCATTCATGGGCTCAGTAAGTGGAGGGATGGACTCAAGAGGAGGAGTGTAGAAGATTTGTTCTTGAGGGGACTTAGGAAGAGAAGAACCAGATTCCTCACTAGGTATGGCAGTCACAGACTCATGTTGAGGAGACTCAAATAGGACCATGGTTCCCTCATCCTCTAAGAAGGATGACGCTGCTCCCTGAGGTTCAGGAAGGGAAGAAGCACCTTCATAGGGGGAATTCGCAGAGGCAATGGCCATTATGTTTTTGGCCCCCTCTTTTTCTGGAGACTCCATGGGAGTCGAGTAATTGATGTACTGGTCAGGGTTGTCCTCTGAAGCATCAGAGACTTGAGAAACTTCAGTGGTTAAGGGTTCTGTTGGTGGTATATATGAGGAAGGAGGTACAATGGTTGTTTCAGCAACTAGGGTTTTATGTGGTGATTCAGCTGAAGGGGGAGAAGCAAGGGGGGATTCTAGGACTGGAGGTCCCTTGGTTGCTTATGAGACAGGTGGGGGTGAAGAGGAAGTATGAGTTGAGATGACGACCTCTTGAGGAGAGGAGTCCTGACCCTCCACTGAGACAATGTTGAGGTCAGTGGTGAGAGAGGGTGAGGGTTCGTTTGAGGATGCCATTGTTGACAGCTAGAGAAAAGATTCAGAGAGATGTGTATTTTTCGAGTAAAAAAGTGAGTAAGTGAGGGTGTGTGTGCTGATATGTTAGAGATGAAGAAGCTTTATAGGAGTGTGGAGTAATGAGGGGGAAGAGAAACAGGTTCAACTGGCGGTAGGCAGTTTTTGGAAAAGAGAAACGTGCAGGAGGAGTTGAAAGGGTGGAGTGATAGACGTGGTTTCTGAAAAGGTGGACGATGTGGCAGCAGTAATTAATGCAGTTGCTTTTTGAAAAAAGGAGAGAACACACATAACTACTAACCTGGGGTACAGGGACCAGTCTCGTACCTGTTTTTCTTGTAAAACGATTGCTCATTCTCTTTTTGTTCTACAATGCCATTCCTTTAAATTCTGTAGTCATCATGTGTTTCTACCTGCAACGGTATTGATGTGAGTTAGACTTTATCATAAAACACTTTAGCTATCTGTACCTGAGTATGACATTCATAGCCAAGAAGGGGAACCAGGTCCCTAATTAGGTCTCAGCAACCCCAGTGTTATTCTATTTTTCTCAAAATGTTCCCTACCCAGTGCCTTGGTGAAAATATTTGCAATCTGATCTTTAGTGCAGCAGAACCTCATACAGATGTGCCCCTTTTCAACATTGTCTATGAGGAAGTGATGTCTCACATCAATGTGCTTAGTTCTCTTATATTGAACTGGGTTCTTTGCCATGTTGAGTGCACTAGTGTTATCACATAGAAGTGGTATGATGTCGATATATACTCTAAAATTCTCCAGTTGTTGTTTGATCCACAACAGATGAGCACAACAAGATGCAACTGCAACATATTCTGCTTCAGCTGTGGACAAGGCCACTGAATTCTGCTTCCTTGTACCCCAGGAGATTAGTCAAGATCCAAGAAAATGAGACATCCCTGAGGTACTCTTCTTGTCCACCAGATTACCTACATAATCAGTGTCAGTATAACCAACAAGATTAAAATTTTCACATGAGGGATAGTATAGGACCAATTCCTGTGTGCCCTTGAGATAGCGTAGGATCCTTTTAGCAGCCTTTAATTGGATTGAAACCTTGCACATAATCCCACACTGAACACAATGTCTGGCCTGCTTGCGGTGAGATAGAGTAGAGAACTAATGATTCCCCTGTACATTATTTGGTTTACAGGAGAGCCAGATTCATCCATGTCAAGTTTGGTAGCCACTGCAATGGGTGTGTCAATCACTTTTGAATCTTGACATGTCAAACCTCTTGAGCAACTACTTGATGTATTTCTGCTGACAGATGCATGTTCCTTTTGTGGATTGTTTCACTTGAAGACATAGGAAGAAGTTCAGTTCCCCCATCATGCTCATCTCAAACTCACTACCCATAAGCATTGCAAACTCCTTACACAGTGAGTCTGTTGTAGCCCCAAAGATAATGTCATCCACATACACCTAAACGATAAGAAGGTTCCTTCCCCGTTTCTTCATAAATAGGGTGTTGTCAATCTTTCCTCGAGTGAATTCATTATCCAGTAGAAACTTGGATAGCCTTTCATACCAAGCTCTGGCGGCTTGTTTCAAGCCATACATGGCTTTGTCTAATTTGAAAACATACTCTGGGTGAGCATGACTTTCAAACCCAGGGGGTTGCTTGACATATACTTCTTCCTTGAGATATCCATTCAGGAAGGCACTTTTCACATCCATTTGAAATAAAGTGAATTCCATATGAGATGAAAAAGCAATGAGAATTCGAGTGGCTTCCATACGAGCAACAAGAGCAAAAGTTTCATCATAATCAATTCCTTCCTCTTGATTGTAACCCTGAACTACAAACCTTACTTTTTTTGTGGTAGTTTTCCCATTCTCATCCAGCTTGTTCCTGAACACCCACCTGGTTCCTATGATGGTTCTATCCGAGGGTTGAGGTACCAGATGCCATACTTTGTTTCTTTCAAACTGATGAAGCTCCTCCTGCATAACAATGATCCAATCTGCATCCTTCAGAGCTTCTTTGATATTTTTGGGTTCTATTTGGGATAAAAAGGATGAGAAGGCTAGGGAATTTCTGGTTTTGGATCTAGTTTGAACTCCAGAATCAAGAAGAGTGATTATGTTATCAAGAGGATGAGAGCTTTTATGTTTCCAATTTGGGACTTGAATTTGATTGGAGGAAGAACTTGGTAGATTAGAGGGGTTTCCCTGCATTTCTTGTTCTGCTACCTGAGGAGTACCTTTCATAGCATCTTTACTCTTTCTTCAGCTTCTGTGGGAGAGATTGGGGTACCAGGTTCCTCCTGTGAAACAGAGGAAGAGGTTACATTACCTTCATTCATTTCCTTGGCTTGACTCATCATGTCAGCCTTGCCATTTGAGACATCAGAAATCTCTCCAGGAACCAGGAGTGGTTCATTGTCTTGATCATCATCGTTTTCGTCCCTATTTGAGGAGGGAGTTTCATTAAAGAGCACATGAACACTCTCTTCTACACATTGGGTTCTTTTGTTGTACACTTTATATGCTTTGCTTTGAGAGGAATATCCCAAAAAGATTCCTTCATCACTCTTGGCGTCGAACTTTCCTAGTTGATCCTTCCCATTGTTTAGAACATAGCACTTGCAGCCAAAGGCTCTCAGATGGGTTATTTTCGGCTTCCTTCCATTGAGCAGTTCATAAGGTGTCTTGTTCAGGAAGGACCTAATCATGCACTTGTTCACCAAGTAGCATGCAGTGTTGATTGCTTCAGCCCAGAAGTTCTTAGCAATCCCACTATCAATGAGCATTGTTCGAGCAATATCTTCCAGGGTTCTGTTCTTCCTTTCCACTATTCCATTTTTCTGAGGAGTCCTAGGTGCTGAGAAGTTGTGTGTGATTCCATTTTCAGTGCAAAACTCATCAAATTTTGCATTATGAAATTCAGTTCCATGGTCGGATCTGATGCAAGCTACCTTTAAGTCCATCTTCACTTGGATTTTCTTTACAAAAGCCACAAATACTTCAAACGTCTCATCTTTTGTTCTAAGAAATAATGTCCAAGTGAATCTTGAGTAGTCATCCACAATCACAAATATGTACTTCTTTCCACCTCTGCTTGGAATTCTCATGGGCCCACACAAATCCATGTGAAGTAGTTCAAGAGGTCTGGATGTGCTAACATCTTTCTTATGCTTAAAAGATGATCTCACATGTTTTCCCTTGGCGCACGCATCACAAACTCTGTGCTATTTGAACTTGGAGTTTGCCAGACCACGAACTAGGTCCTTTATCAGCTTGTTCAGGAGGGAAAAGCTGGCATGACCCAACCTTTTATGCCAAAGCTCTGCATTATCATCATCAACTGCTTTCAAACAGTTCACTTCACCGGTGTCACGCCCCAAAATCGAGGGACGAGATCGGCGCTTAACCGGGTGAACCCAGTCAAGCGAACCTGGATTGCCTTTCCTGCCCAACGTATTACCCTGCGTTCATAACATGTATTATTTCAGGTGAGTTAGCCGATTTTAGTTACAAAGTACATTTTACAACATATCTCCATTGTTTCCTCTTTTAACATTTCAACGATTGATATTCAAACATACATAATACATACATAACTTTCCAACATGATCCACGGTCCGAGTACGTACTGTTACTACCCAAAAATACATATATACACCCACATCATGTCTACGGAGCCTCGACGAATGCTAGGGATTTTACATAACTTGCCAGTAACAAGGGCCCGACTATACCTTTACAACAAAAACAAAAGAGGGTGGTATCATCCATACACGGCCCCGAGGAGAAGAGGGGCTCACCACAACTGCTGTAGAGATGAAGAGGAGGTACCACTAACGGCGAGCTGAGCTACCTGCTATGGAACCACCTACATCCATATAAAAGATGTAGCACCCCCGACAAAAGGGACGTTAGTACTGTGGAATAGTACTAGTATGTATGAACAAACTTTATCCCAAGTACAATCAACCAATATACAGATAAGGAAAAGGACAGCAATAGGACCAGCAATCAAAACACACGGAAAGAGACAATCAAAGTCAACAATTTTACAATCTCTCCTTTTCCCCTTTCCAACACCACCATATTCACGAGTTTCATAAAATTCATATCAATAGTGATAAAGATCACTTTTCCACCCTTATTACCTCGGCCACCCTTATCACCACAACCCATTCCTTATTACTTCGTGTTGCGGCGCGCAACCCGACCTCGCCTGACAATTTATTTTTCAACCTTATCACCACAACCCACACCTTATTACTTCGTGTTGCGGCGCACAACCCGACCTCGCCTGACAATTTATATTTCAAAAACAACATCACCAATAATTTCATCACAACAGCAACAACAACAAACAATTTCATTATAAGAACTTTCCTTTCAAGGATTCAAAATTACACAACAACACCAAGAAATTTCATCACATGGGCCTCCTTTCAAGGATCACCAATTCACGTTTAACAGTTCATTTACTTGGGCTCAAGGCACCCCAAGCTTTCATCAAGCAGCAATTTATGCACAAGATGTTGTCATAACCATTCAACTTATTTACAATGCTTCATATCAATAACTTTAAACAACTACCATCTTTTCACATAATAAAGTAGGCATGCCAAGTCACCATTCAAAATCTCATCTAACACAGTTGGGGTAGAAATCAACTAGACATTCAATTCACATATTTTCATATAAGTACACATACTGTGTGCTTACCACAACAAGAGGGATTTTACAAGGGTTAAAGTTGTCCATACATACCTGGAGTCGAAATCCCTTTTTAACTTTTACTCACAAATCACTGAACCGACTAGTACCGTCAATCTAGTTCAAAGTTAAACATATTCAACTCAGAATTGGAAGTCATGCATGCAATTCAGACTCTCTTAAGCATTTTGCCAAACACTATGTGACCCCATTAGATTACCAACCCCGCCTTTGTGAAATTTACCCCAACCCACTCCCTCTTGCTAGATTAACACCATTATTAAAAATGCATGCAAGGTCTTAGTTAATCTTTTCAAGAATCAATCCATGCCAATCCTCCCTTTGTTTAAAATCAGAAAATTAATTGAAAAAGGGTTGGGAACCCTTACCTGCTAGAATGAGGAAGAAGGAGATTACTCGAAATATCAGACCTGAAGAACTTTGAAAATCACTGTGGTGGAAGAACCACTTTCTCTCTCAAGAACTCCCCTTTTCTTCTCTCTATTTGTTCAGAAGACTAGTTAAAATGAAGGGATTGGGTGTTTTAATGAACTAGGGGTCGAGTTTTAAAATTAGAAAAATTAGGAGCCCGACACAGGTATGCGATCGCATTCCTGACATGCGGTCCGCAGAGACGACCGCATAATGGCCCTCCAGATGGGCCAAACTTAAAAATACACTATGCAGGTATGCGACCACTATGCGGTCCGCATACACGTTATGCGACCACTATGCGGTCCGCATACACGTTATGCGATCGCATAGTGCGTCGCATAACCTCCCTCACAAAAATCAAAGGGCAAGAATGCGACAATTATGCCGTCCGCATACCCGTTATGCGATCGCATAGTGCGCCGCATAGCGCCCAACTTCTGGAAAATTTATTCTTTCAAATTCCGGGGCAAATTTACACAAATAAGGTCCGTTTTAAGAATTTCTACAGTCATAAGAACTCGAGGACTTATTCGGGCATTATATTAAATAAGAAATTTTACGGGTCTTTACATTCCCCCCCCTTAAAAATCATTCGTCCTCGAATGAGGGTTTTGGAAATCGTTTGGTTTTGAAAACATGGTATGCAAACTTCCAGATTTACACTAACTCCAATTTATTTCAGAAAAATTTCGCCAGAGTTTCCTTTGTATTTAGACCTATCTACCTGTCAGAGAGCCCCCGAAACACATTTCCAAGCATCATTACACATTTTCTGTTATCCCTACAACTGACATACAATTCATTACCTCAACACTTGCACATATCCCATCACTTTGACAACCACACACAATCCATTTTCTTTACATCACAAATTAGCATATGATTCAATTAGTGGCACATACGTGCACATAATTTGGTCATTTTAGTGATTCCCATACGATTGAATCACCTCAATACGCCGTATATATATTTCAATTAATCATTACCAATCTACACTACTATTGATCATTTTGCCTATCACATAAGTTTCACAAAACTTTCATTTACTTCAAGGGTTGCACACTACCCAATTAATAACATCATATACAAAATTTAGCACGCATTGGAAAGTTACAACAATAAGGCAATTAGGGGAAAATGAGGTGTCTTTGCACGAATCTGAATACAACATCAAATTTCCTGGGGATAATAGTTCGCACGATCACTACTAGACTTGCTCAAACAGATGGGGATATTTTTCTCTCATTTCTTTCTCTTCTCCCCACGTGGCTTCCTCGACTCGTTGGCTTCGCCACAACACTTTAACAGAAGAAATCTCTTTGTTTCTCAATTTACGGACTTGCCTATCAAGAATAGCAACTGGAGCCTCTTCGTATGATAACCCTTCATTAACCTCAATAGTCCCAACTGGCACGATGGCGGATGGATCTCCAACCACTTTCTTCAACATGGACACATGGAACACCGGGTGCACTAATGACATTTCAAGGGGCAATTCCAGCCTATAAGCCACCCATCCTATCCTTTGAGCGATTCGATATGGCCCGACGTACCTAGGGCTCAACTTCCCTTTCTTCCCAAACCGCATCACTCCCTTCATGGGAGATACCTTCAAGAACACCCAATCATCTACCTGGTACTCCAATTCTCTTCGACGAACGTCTGCATAGGATTTCTGACGACTTTGAGCAGTTTTCATCCTCTCCTGAATGACTCTAACTTTTTCCATAGCTTGGTGCACAAGATTTGGCCCTAACAATTCCGTCTCACCAGCTTCGAACCATCCAATCGAAGATCTACACCTTTCGTACAATGCCTCAAATGGGGCCATCTGAATACTAGCATGAAAGCTGTTATTGTAAGCAAATTCGATAAGCGGCAAATGGTCATCCCAAATACCCTTGAAGTCCAACACACAAGCTCGCAACATGTCTTCAAGTGCTGAATAGTCCGCTCTGCTTGACCATCAGTCTGTGGATGGAAAGTCGTGCTGAGATTCACCTGAGTACCCAAACCTTGCTGAAATTTCCTCCAAAAATTAGCTGTGAACTGGGCTCCTTGATCTGAGATAATAGAAACTGGAGTGCCATGAAGTCGGACTATTTCCTTCATATACAACTTAGCATACCGTTCTGCAGTATCGGTGGACTTGACTGGCAACAAGTGAGCTGATTTGGTGAGTCGATCCACTATCACCCAAATTGAGTCGAACTTGCGTTGAGTGCGAGGTAACCCTACCACGAAATCCATATTAATCATTTTCCATTTCCACGTCGATATATCCATAAGCTGAGTTAATCCACCGGGCCGCTGATGCTCAGCCTTCACCTGCTGACAATTCGGACATCTCGACACGAAGTCCGCCACACCCCTCTTCATATCGCTCCACCAATAAATTTCCCGGAGATCATGATACATTTTCGTAGAACCTGGGTGCACAGAATACCTGGAGCTATGAGCCTCCGCCATTACCCTCTCCCGAAGATTATCTACATCTGGAACACATAGCCTACCTTGGCATCGCAATACCCCATCATCGCTGCCGAGTGAAAATGCCGACATCTTGTTATTCAGAACTGCCTCCTTCAACTGTGCCAATGCTGGATCAATAAACTGCTTTTCTTTGACTTCCGCTACAAGTGACGATTCTGCCCCATTATGCACCATAACCTCCCCTTCGCCTGAGGTCGAAAGACAAACCCCCAAACTGGCCAATTGATAAACCTCCCGAGCCAAGGGCCTCTGATCCGCTTCCAAATGAGCCAAACTACCCATAGACTTCCGACTGAGAGCGTCGGCCACCACATTCGCCTTCCCTGGATGGTACAAAATGTTCATATCGTAATCTTTGAGCAATTCTAACCACCTCCGCTGCCTTAGATTCAACTCCTTCTGCTTGAATAAATACTGAAGACTCTTGTGGTCTGAGAACACGTCCACGTGGACCCCATAAATATAATGCCGCCAAATTATTAATGCAAACACCACTGCCACAAGCTCCAAATCATGCGTCGGATAATTCTTCTCGTGATTCTTGAGTTGCCTTGAAGCATACGCTATAACCTTCCCATGTTGCATCAACACACACCCCAAACCAACCCTTGAAGCATCAAAATAAACAACAAATCCCTCTATACCTTCTGGCAAGGTCAATACCGGTGCCGAAGTCAATCTTGACTTCAATTCCTGAAAACTTTTCTCACAAGCGTCGGACCACTAGAATCACCGCTTTATGTGTCAATTTAGTCAATGGGGAGGCGAGAGTAGAGAATACCTCCACAAACCTCCGATAATACCCAGCTAGACCCAAGAAACTGTGAATATCTGTCGGGGTCGTTGGTCTAGGCCAATCTTTCACTGCCGCGATCTTCTGGGGATCATCCTGAATCCCTTCTCTGGAAACAACATGACCCAAAAAGGTGACTGATTCTAGCTAAAACTCACATTTCAAAAATTTAGCATACAACTGGTGACGATGAAGAGTCTGCAGAACTACCCTGAGGTGATTAGCATGATCTTCCCGACTCCGCGAGTAGACAAGGATGTCACCAATAAAAACAATCACGAAGGAGTCTAGAAATGGCTTGAAAACCCGATTCATAAGATCCATGAAAGCTGCTGGAGCATTGTTTAGCCCAAAAGACATTACAAAAAATTCAAAGTCCCAACTCACAATATCAACAACAAGGGACATATTTACAAAGTCACTCACACTCACAAAAACGTTCAAGTGCTACAAACAATCATACCATAGGCTTGCCCTTATTTTAATTCATAGCATATTCAAGAATATTCAGTTGGAGATCCCATAAGGACTTTATAAGCTTGTAACGTAGGTTTGGGGAAAGGTAGGATACACATTTGGGAAATGGCTACACCCTCCTTGAACACTACTCACATTTTTCTTCCTTTTTGCACTTTGTGTCAATTCAAACCACATAGCCTCATTTGCACTTAGTTACTAACCTAGAACCATTTTCATACCTCAATTCCTCTCTTCAAAGCTCCCATATTCTTTTTGTGCTTTTCTTTTGTATTTTCCTTTTGTATTTTTCTTTTGTATTTTTCTTTTGGAGCTTGATTTCAAGAGAGTACCTTCCTAGTTTCCATTTTGACACTACACCCCCAACTTAGGCTTTTTGCCTCATTCTCAATATTCAAGGAGGGACGGGTTCAAAAGAGGAATTATTTTTCAAGAGGGAAAAGCTAGTATTGAGGTGACCAAATAAAAGGTTCAAGGCTCAAATGGGATAACTAGTGATAATATATAAACAATGGTGGCTTGAAAGGCTACCGGTTTTTTTTAATAACACAAAGAATTACTAAGGTCATTTCTCCAACCAANTTATAGGAGTTTAGAGCAATAATTTCGAGCTAGTATGTAAAGAGTCACTACAAGAGCCAAGAATTTATCACAAAAATTGTTTTGCACCATGCAACTTATTTGTTTTCATTTAAAACTCATTTCATTTTTTTTTCCGGAGGGATATTATTAGATAACATTTCTCATACAAGAGATTAATTTCTTTAGTACCAAATAATCCAAGAGTCTCTT
>ML244582.1:11313-24826 GCA_005239495.1 Nicotiana undulata | reverse complement strand
ACATAGAGGCATGCTCGTGAATCCTAAGGCTACCCGACATAGCAATATTTAATATAGTCACCATGTACGGACTCTCGTCACTTGGTACGTACGTGGACCCCGCAAATAATTACATACAACATGTAGAATACCTATGGGGATAATTCCCTCTTACAAGGTTAGAAAGGAGACTCACCTCGTGTCGAATCTACCTCTCGGACCAAGAACGCGCCCGCAACTCCGAACTCTACACCCGAGGACTCGTAACTGGAGTAGAAAATATCCATACAATATTTTTGGAAAAGATTGCACCGTACTCCTTTAGAACCGCAAAAGTTTTACGTTATTAAGGTGCTAATAATTCCCGTTGAAATTGTTTGGTTGCAAAAATATTTTTGAAAGCTTGTAAGAAAATTCTAACGCCTGGTATTGTGTTTGTATTCAAAACAAATGAGAAAATGAAGTGTTCTCGTTCTTTACTGTAACAAGTCTTAGCTTTCAGTATAAGAGAACAAAATGCTCTTGTACTTTAACACATTGCTTTTACAAATAAAATATTAAGAATGATGTGTGTTATAATTAACACATTACTTGCCACCTAGCTAAAATGACAAAGAGTCATTTGGTTAAGAGTTGGCTTACTTCCACGTGTGGTATATATATAATTTTTTTTCCACTTATTAGTTAACCGAATAATATTTTGTTACCCGGTAATTAATCCATTACCCGCATAATTATAAATTGTATTAATTTACTTAAAATACTATCCACTTTTAATATACCTTATCATGTCCATGTGGTACCTTGTATGGTACTAGTCCATAATTATCAGATTGTAGCGCTCGAACCGTACTTATCCCAAATTGGCCATTTTCAACGAAACTCATTTTCTTTAACTTGCTTCCCCTATCACCTTCACGAATTTACTTATCACTTGTTTGAAATAGCATAATCCTTATAAATTCAAAATAAATCTCATTTAGGGAAACGGGGTCCGATAACACAAAACGACCGGTCGGGTCGTTACAGGTTTCCCCCCAACAAACACCTGATTTAACGTCGCGGCACGACATTGATGCTCTGCTCAAGCTGGGCGCTTTCTCTTCTTCTTTCTCCCATTAAGCCTAGCCTTTTTACACGCTCTTAGAAGGTCTCATCTTTCATCTCTGGCTTTTTTCTCAATCATCCTTACACACTCAGCTTGCAACACCACCTCCTCCAACTCAGTTGTCCCATCCGAATCACAACATTTCACATAAGGACTCTGCTCTATCCCCTTCAGTTCTACCACGGTAATTATTAGGGAGCTTAAGTGCCTTGTACACATTAAAAGTGATTTCCTCGTCGTCAACTCTTCAACTTCCCTTCCTTAACATTAATAAGCGCTCCACCAGTAGATTAGAACGGTCACCCCAAAGTAATGGGTACTTCCTCATTTGCCTCGTAATCAAGAACAACAAAATCAGCAGAAAGAACAAACTTCCCCACTTGAACTAACACATCCTAAATAATTCCTTTTGGCATAACTAATGACCTATCTTCCAACTGTAAAGTGATTGTAGTAGGTCTAAGCACCCCTAATCCAAGTTTCTTGAACAATGAGGATGACATCAAATATATACTATCCCCTAAATTACACAGGGCTCTACCAACTTCTTGTTTTCCAAGATCTAGAGGAATTGTGAAACACTCAGGATCCTTCAACTTAGGAGGACGTTTACTCTGAATTCTAGCATTGCACTCTTCAGTAAGTGCAATTATTTCAAACTCTGTATGTCTTCACTTGTTTGACACAATATCTCGAGATACATTGCATACTTAGGCACTTCCTACAAAATTTCCACCAAACGAAAATTCACACGCACTTGGCTCAAATATCTAAGAATTTCTTGTACTTAGCGCCGTCTTTTTGCTTTTGCAGTCTTTGTGGAAACGGAGGTGGTGGCCTTGTCACAATTACTGCATCTGATCCTTTGATCTCTTTCTTATTCTCCTCAACTTGCGTAGGAACTAATTCTCCTTCAGGACTAGCTGTATACTTCTTTTTCTTTCAAACTTCTTCTAATACTCTTCCATTTCTCAAGGTAACTGCATTGACTTGAGTCTTAGGATGAGGCTCACTATCACTCGGGAGAGCTCCAACAGGTCTAACATTCTGATTGTTGATTCTCAACCCTGACTTGTTGATTCTCAGCCATAGCATTCTGATTGTCTATCAAGAGTTTTTTCATCATGTCGGCCAAGCTCTCTTCTGCTTACTATGGAGGTTGAGGAATTTCCATCCCAGGAGAAGTTAGGATGATTCCTCCAGTTTGGGTTGTATGTGTTACCATATTGAGCATTTTGATTCATCGACCCTCTAGCTTGTTGGCCCACATAGTATATGGATTCAGGATTCACGGGGCATATGTCACTTGTGTGACCTTCACCACATTACTCTCAGCAAGTAGACATTTGTTTCACATGCTGCATCTATTCTGCTTGTTGCATTGCCATTTTATTCATCTGATTTGCTATTCTCGCTATATATGCCCTCATGGTTGAGAAATCATCAAAGCTCGATCACACCCGCTGCCTTTTGTTTAAGTGCTCTTCATCGTTCCCCATCTCCTTTCCAATTATTATCATTAGCAGTGAAATTGTTTAGCAAGATCTAGATTTCACTATACGGTTTTGCCATGCAGTTACCCGCACATGTTGATTCAAGGTTCATCTTTGATGCCTCGTCCAACCCATCAACGAAAGTGTGACCCAACACCTCATCAGTCTGACAATGGTGTGGGTAGTCTTTGAGTAGCTTCTTGTATCTTTACCAAGCTTGTCGATGAGTCTCACCATCACTTTGTTGAAACACAAGATTCTGTCTCCTCTGCGACTTCATCTTCTTAATGGGAAAAAAACGTGATTAAGAATTTCCTTGCTAGATCATCCTAATTATGGATTGAGTTTGTGGGATCCTTTTGCAACCATTCCTTAGCTTCCTCCAACAGTGAAAAGGGAAATAGTGTCAGCATGACATAATCCATGGAAACATTTGAATAATGGTAAGTGTATGTAATTTCCAGGAATTTATGAATGTGCCTCTACGGGTCTTCATGAGATAGACACACATGTTGCCTTGTGGATTGAATCAGCTGTACTATGTACTGTTTGAGTTTAAACTGACCCGTGATATCAGGCTTCATAATTGCCTGAGTCATATTAGCTAGATTGGGCCATGCAACTTCTATCATCGGACGCTCTTCATTCCCTGCCATCTCTATTGGTTGTGGTTGAACTATGATGTCTAGCTCTCTTTCAATTAAAGTTCTAGCTTCGACTTCCCTCCTAACTCTATGAAGTGTTCGTTCGATATCAGGATCAAGAGGAAGGATATTTTTTGCGCTTCTACTCCTCCGCATTCAAGAGAAGAACCTACGTATAACGAATAAAATCTTAACTTAACTAAACACTCAATAACCGAGTCCCTGGCAACAGCGCCAAAAACTTGTTTGTTTCCCAAGTACACGCAAGTATACGTGGTCGTCAAGTAATAAAGTGACTCGAAAGTCGGATGTTGAATCCACAGAAACTTAGATTAATCGTTAACTAAGAAAATTAAAATCAATTTACTTTCCAAGATGATGAAAAGTTTAACTTCTCTATTACAACTACTATTGCAAAATTTAAACACGTAACCAACTAATTTATCAATAATGCAAATGTGTACGATGAGATTTTATTTCAGAGGAGATGAAAATTCCAGGGTTGTGGTTGGTTTATCAATCCTATTAAGTCCAATAATCACACTTGTTAATCCATATTATCAATGGTTGCTAATTAACTAGATCGTTTATACGAATAGCATGTTCCCACAATACTATCCGCCCACCCACAATATATCAATCATATATTCCTATAGTAGTGAGTCTATCATGAACGAATATAGTAGAGTATTCAATTAAGAAAGACTGTTAGGTATATTCCAATCCTAACCGTAAAATCTTTCTCCCAAGCCACGGGTTCAGAAACAATCTCTCTCTAATTCCACTCTAATCTAAACACAGCTTTCCCAAGCATAACATAGATAGTAGGAGAAATTGGTAGCTACAACAATTCACAAATTGAAACTAGAATTAGAGAAACAACCACAAGATGATAATACAACTTAACGAAGATCTAATTAATAAACGTTAATAATCATGTCCCCCACAACCTTAGAAACTAGAGTGCTTAGCCACTGATGTTCGTAGTAACGATTTTCCAAGTATTTTGCATAAACAAAGTACAAAGAAAAGATAAAGGAATGAAGAACTCACTGATTATCTCCTCCAAACGTTGTTCCATGTGATGTTCCTGCCTTTGGTCGCAAAAACTCCTCTAGAAATGGTGTTTAATGACTATTTATATGCATAGGGAAAAGTCTTAGACGAAATAACCAAGTCCAAAACCAAAAAGGAGACAAAATAGGCTTTAAACCCTGGAACACCCTCGTTACAGGCCTCGCGGCACGAGAACGAGAGCTTCATCTCGATGTACACTGTGCGACGCTAGCTCTGCTGCGAGCTTAATACCTTGCCTCACCTGCTCTAACATGAGCAATGAACCTTGCCTCGCCTACTCTAACGCGAGAAATGAATCTTGCGTCGCCCGTAAGGCTGCTTCGCTTTCGAGTAGCTTTTTCTACTTCCCAATTTCACGTTTTTGGATTCTTTTTCAATTGACTTTTGTCTTCTTTTGTAATGTTACACTTTACTCATTGTGTATCCAATAATTAAATGATCATAACTCCATTCTTGTAGTGTATAAAATACACACAAGATCTCTACTTTGCTTCCAATTTCGTCTTCAACGTACCTACCCATAAAATAAACTCAATTAAGCACACATACAGTATAGTTTAGAATTGAAGCACCTAAATTCAAGGTATGTAATGCACAAAAAATATATAATTATAGCAAAACATCAATGCTTCCTTAGGATGTCGAATGCTTCATGTAAATGCTTAAGGTGGTCACCTACATTCAAATACTTAACGAGCATATCATCTATATAAACTTCCATGGTCTTTCCTATTTACTTTTCAAACATCTTATTTATGAGCCGTTGATAAGTGGCTCCGTCGATTTTCAGCCCGAAGGGCATAACATTGTAACAATATGTACCAAAATTTGTTATAAACAAAGTTTTTTCGTGATCTTTCGGGTTCATCATAATTTGATTGTACCCGGAATAAGCATAGAGGAAACTCATCAACTCGTGCCCGACCGTGGCATCAATCATTTGATCGATATTAGGCAGTGGGAACGAGTCTTTTGGGCATGCCTTATTAAGGTCTTTATAGTCTACACACATGAAAAATTATTGTTCTTCTTAGGAACTACTACTACTACATTGGCTAGTCAGTATGGATATCTTACCTCTCTGACCGAACGGATTTAAGCAAGCGGGTTACCTCTTCTTTGACGAATTTATTCCTGGACTCGGCAATAGGGCATTTCTTCTGTCTTCCCGGGGGTACGTTAAGGTCCAAACAGATCTTGTGCACGGCCATTTCTGTCAAGATACCTATCATATCCTCGTGCGACCATGCAAAGCAATCAACATTAAATTTAAGGAATTCGATAATACCAGACCTGATCTCAGGGTGCTGTCCTGTCCCCAAATGGAATTTTCTTTCTAGGAATTCTTCGAACATTGCCACTTGCTCCAGTTCCTTTGCCGTGGACTTCGTTGGATCCATCTCTTCCGGAACTTGGAAATATCTCGGCACCTGATATTGTTTTGATGACTCTGCCCCTAGGCTAATTCCTTCTAACTCGTACGTAGACGCCGACTCCTGTAACTGTTATTCCGTGCGCTCCTTCCGTTTGCTACTGGAAATTGAGATCACATTTATCTCCATCACTTCCAGTTGATCACCTCTTATCTACTTGATTCCTCCGGGTGTTGGAAACTTCAGCAATTGGTGATATGTTGAAGGTACAACTTTCATCTCGTGTAACCATGGCCTTCCCAGGATGATGTTGTATCCTATATCACCCTCTACTACTTAGAAAAGAGTTGTGTTCATTATTCCACCAGTGTTCGTGAACAACAAGATCACTCATCGGGTCGTCCTGCTCGCAAGGTTGAATCTGGCGAGGAGCTTTGTTGCCGGAATAATTCTACCGATGAGTTTGGCTTGTTCCAATACTTTCCGTTGTATGATATTAGCCAAACTTTGTGGATTCACTAGAATATGTTAATCTTAAAATCTAACACATTTAAAGAAATTACCAGTGCGTCGTTGTATGGTAACAACAATTTGTTTGCGTCATAAAGTGATACCGTCTTCCCGAAGCCTTTTACTATGAGTTATTGATACTTTTGTCTTCTTCGCGGCCGAAGAAAATCATATTGAACGTTCGGCGTGGGTTTCTTCTCCTATTTTCGAAGATTCTGCGTTATCTCTGTTGCGACCGTAATTGTTTTTAGCTCGATCACTCAAGAATTCTCGGAGGTGACCATTATTCAATAATGTTACCACCTCTTCCTGGAGGTGCCGTCAGTCCCCTATTTAGTGACCATTCATCCTGTGGTATTCACACCATAAGTTGGGATCCCTTTGGTTGGAATCGAACCTCATAGGTCTCGGGAATCGTGTGTCTTTAATGTTTCTCATGGCTGACACTAGTTCCACTACAGTGACGTTGAGGTTATATTCGGATAACTTGGCGTAATAAAGATCCCGATACCCCGAAGTTTCTTTATCTTTGAGTGATCTATTGTTTGGACCACAATCATTTCCTCTGTCAACGGTGAACCTGTTTGCTGCTCGAAAGTTTCTGCCACGGCCTTCGGTCCGCTCATAAGGAAAAGACCGGCACCTCGAAGTCTGTCTATCCGCATCATAGTCATCCTTTGATTTTTATTTTCTCTTCTCCCGTTCTTTGGCCTATGATGTAGAACCGACATGGTCATCTTCAATCCTTATCTTTGAATCATATCGGTTGTGAACATCTGCCCAAGTTGTTGCTTGAAATCAAGCAGGCTATCCTTCAGCTTCCAGGAAGCGTCTGAACTTCTTGGATTCAATCCTTTGGTGAATTCTTCACCTGCCTATTCATCCGTAACAGCCGGGAGAAACATTCTTTCTTTCTCGAATCGGGTAATAAACTCTTGTAATAATTCAGATTCTCCCTATGCTATCCTGAATATGTCGGCCCTCCGGTCTTGCACTTTTCTGGCCCCGGCATGAGCCTTAATGAAAGAATCCGCGAGCATCTCAAAGGAATCAATGGAATTCTCGGGTAATAATGAGTACCACGTTAGGGTTCCCCTCGTGAGAGTTTCTCCTAATTTCTTTAGCAACACAAATTCAATTTCGTGAGGAGCTAAATCATTTCCTTTTACCGTCGTTGTGTAGTTGATAATATGCTCATGAGGGTGTGAAGTTCCATAGTTGAATATACTTCTTCGAGTCCGGGCCTTTCAATACTGGTGGCGCGCCCAGGATTCGATGCATGCATGTGTTTTCTTCCCTCATGAACCATAAAAGTTCATTCTTGAACGGATCATTCTCGTTGTTGAGACCGAATCTGCTCCCCCAGCCCCGTCGGATCCAGCTTCACCCATGAGAGTGTTGTTATCGACTCTCTGCATTGTTTGGTTTGTAGGGACAACGGGATGAATTGGATCTCGTCTGTTTGCATTATTCGAAGCCCCACGATAGCACCTGTTTTAGTTTCGTCATAAGCTGATCCTGCCGCATGAGATGGCATAGAGTGATCGCATATTTCTCTTGTAGGACCCTTAACGTATCCGCTACATGCTCATTATCAGCATCATCGGGAGTTGGGTCCCGAACCTGTTGAGGGTAACGCCTGTCATACACCAGTGTGGCGTCATTCCCCTCACTACGAGTGTCATTGATTGAATCCTCGAAATGAGGCTGACCCCCTCGAATTTCAGGGTTGTGTGTGTCGTTAATAGTGTTATCTACCATTTTTTGTGATTTTTTCTAAGACAAAATAATCAAACAACGTTAGGAAAAAAAAGGGCAAGGATCAATTTAATTGCATGGCTATCTAGGCCCCACGGTGGCGCCAAACTATTTACCCGTAAAACGGTACAGTTGAATTTATACATGATTTCTAGATAAGTGAACTAATTTGATCCTGAAATAATACAATAATTAAAGAAATATACAATACTTAGCTTTAAAATGTAGATAAAACAACATAGATGATAATTCCGTGAAAACGGTTTCTGGGAACAACAATGATGAGATCAAAAAGCAAGAAAGTAAGATTGTATTAAGGTTTGTATAGAATGTAGTATAAGTCTAGCCAGAAAGTTCGTGTCTTTTACAATTGTAACTGAGCTTACTATTATAACTATGTCTAGAGAAGGAGGCCATATGATTGTGCCCTCCTTTAATGTCAATTATGAGGGTCATTGATGAAGAAGTAATGGTGAACATAAATGTCAAATTCTCTGTAACGGACGTCGCTCTTAATGCTGCAGAATATTCTCTAGTAAATGCTACCGGGTGTATAGCACTTAATACTCCTTTATGAACGTTATCCTTTCTGGTGACAGACGACATGGCTGTGTTTTATCTGCGGCCATCCCTGTCTTGGATTCCACGTGTCCCCCTTTAGATGACCGTGTGTCATGTCATATTTCACCTATACACAATTCCTTTAGCTTGAATAAATGACTTACCGAGCTTATAATAACCACCCTGCCTATTATTTGATTTCTTTTAAATTATCGTCGAAAATGAGGGCATTAATTAACAATGGAAGCGTGGAAGGTAGAACAAGGAGATGTCCCCGTCCTAAAAATACAAACAAACTATAACCTTAAGTTGAAATAAATTACTTTGATAGGAGGAAAAACGTAAGAGAAAATATTAAAAGTAAAGTACTCTTCAATTTCATGAAATAACAAAACCAAAAGAAAACAACTATACTGCTCTTGTAAGAAAAAAATTCATTATATATAGTTTTACTTTTCCAAATAGCAAATGTCTAAAATTTTCTAAGGAAAGTTAAAACCAACTCTTCTTTGTATAAATTGTCTGCAAACCCCTTTCCCAGTGATGAAGTTCGGAATTTCTCCGAGGATATTCAAATCTAAAAAAAAATTGAAATAGACAATTAAATAGATGATGTTTGTGTAAGCTTACACTTAATCAAATCAATTTAAAGTGCTTTTTAACTTACCTCATGCGTTTGGTAAATTGTGGTGAACTAGAAATGCTTATAAACTATAAAACCAACAAAAGCCCATAAGTTTGTTTATTAATTTTTAGTCTATAAGCATTTTTAATTTGGCTCATATTTTTTTTTTATCTCTCTATATTTTTCGAATAAGCGGCAAAAATTTCCCTAATTTATTTGCTTTATTTTAAAAATACCTCGTCCACCTATTTGTAAAACTGCCCCTAACGTCAACTTTCTGACCCACTCATACTTCGAAAACTAACGGCCCTATTTTGATTAAGAATTATCGGTGAATTTTCTATTGGCTTAGATTAAAATCTCAACCCATCCACTAATTCTCTCCCTCTATGACCCAAAATATTCATACCCGACCCATGACCCACTTTATAAAATGCCCTAACTTCTTCCATCCTTGCCCTCCCACTCCACATCTTCTTTTATCATCCTCCTCCATGGCCAAAGTACATTAAATTATCATTACCGATAGATGATCACCATTGGATTTAACATTCAGATCTTCACCTTTCAACACCAATGGATCTCCCTCTCCCACTCAGATATTTCGGCATTAATTTAATTTTTAAATTAACAATTTATTTTAAAATCAATTCTCTGAGTGAAATTTGGTGTTCTTTGGAATTAAATTAATGGTTCATTTTAAGATTTTATGGTTTAATAAGTTATCTTTCTGCCTAAGTTATATTTGTTGTGCTACTATGTAACTTTTTGGAGTTAATTGAAATCATGTGATCAAATTAGCTTCACAGTTCGTCGACGGTGATTTGGTCGGAAAACTATCAGCGGTGATTAAGTTGGGGAAGATGAACAGGAAAGAGTTACAGTATCAAATAATGAATTAACAAAAGACAAATACGACATTTTGACAAATGGAACCTAAATAACGATTTGATCATAAGTCGGGTATGGAATCGGGTGTTTGAGGGGCTAAACATGTTTAACGGGTTGGAACGATTAAGATGGATCGTGAATGGGTTATTTACGGATCATATAATTATATATTCAGTAAAAGTCCGGCAGAAATAATTTTAACGGTGAGGACAGTTTTTATAAAATAGGCAATCGAAGAACATTTTTAAACCAAAGCCAATAGGTTACAAATAATTTTGACCCTTTTCTTATATTTTTTCAATCCTCAAATGCACTTCAAAAACGAAACTGCAGTTGCCTTTTTATTCTATTTCCATCATCGGACTTTTTCATGAAGAAAGAACTTTTAAATGTATAATTTTTGCACCTGTCTGTAATTCTGAAAATGGTGAATGAATATATTAACTGGGAATTGAGTAAAACTAAAATAATGTGGAAGGAGATTGTATCAAAAGACCTATAAATTCTTGGAATAAATGCAATCAACACGAACTTAAGTAAAGATATGATATAATAGAGAAAGAAGATCCATATAGTTGATATCTACTAATGGCAAACAAGTATAGAACTTTTAGTATTAATATTACAATTATTATTATTACTATTATATTTATTTGTATTTAAGTTCTTTTATAATTTTATATTATTTGTCATAATGATGACATGAGTTGAACTTAAATAGAGAATTAAAATTTATATAGCAGACTTTAACTTGTTTTGGATGGCTACATAATGTTATATGTTTTCTAAATAAATTTAAGGGCTTTTCGGTATTTTAGTATACAATTCTTTTGTTTATCACACCAATATTTGTGTAACGCTCCACATAATGTTATATATATATACACATGAAAACACAAGGTGTTATATACACATGAAAACAAGGGGTGCTTTAGTGACGGCTGGACATGATCAATTGCTGATGAGTTAAGGAAGAGACCAAACTTCTTTGTTGGTCAGATGACACTGAACATTTTTTTAATATAGTGGCATCTTGAGTCTAGAAAATAAACAAGCAAGAGCACTAAGGGGTATAGATGTAGAGAGATGCAAGAGCTCCTCTCCCTAAAAATCTCCACTACCTCATCCAATCCATTGTAACAATACACAAACACACAGAAAATGTCAAATACATACACTTCAAAGTGTGATCCAAACGATACTATTAACGAACCTCCTGATATCGGTACTATGCAACTAGACGATACAAACCAATCTACACCACCAAACACGTTTATACAAACTCTGCTATCAAACGACTACACATTCACCACTACAAGAATACAACAGTGTGTAGAACACAATTTTGACCTAGCAGATGAGAGTCTCAATAGTGGCCAAGATGAGGATATCTTCATCCCCATCACCACTGAAGACAAGTGCCGCCTATATACACCATGGAAATACTCTGTTATAGTCAAGGTATTTGTTAGAAATATCACACATCAAATCCTACATGCTAAACTAATCACATTATGGAATCCTACTGAGGACCTCCCACTAATTGACCTGGGCTCAAATATTTTCCTGCTAAAATTCCAAAAAGAGGAAAATATGATGAAGGCTTTGCATGGAGGTCCATGGTTTGTGTTGAACCATTTCTTATCTGTTGAAAAATGAGAGCCTAAATTCATTGCATCGTCTACACAACTCACCTACTTAGCAATATGGGTGAGACTACTGAAACTGCCAACAGAGTTTTATGATGAACAAATTCTACACAAAGTCAGTTCTAAACTGGGAAAGCTACTCAAGGTGGATGCCTGCACATTCTCTACCTCTAGGGGAACATATGCGAGAATATATTGAAGTACCCTTAGAAGGACCACTGAAAATACACCTTCATATAGGACCATAACAAAGTACTGCTATATGAGGGCCTTAATCTGTAATGTACCAAGTGTGGCCATTTTGTCCATGCAACTGCCAACTGCTCCTTCATACCACACCAAATTTCGTAGTAAAAAAAGACTCAATCCTCAAAAAATACTCAAACCAATACTACAGTTCAAAACTCCGAATGGAAAACTGTCAATTTTCCTAAGAAGTCATTGGCAAGAAGTAACGTGAATCTCCGCCCAGGGTACGGCAGGGCGGCAAGAGAGGCGGCAAAGGAAGGGTAACCAAACACAGCTAAGTTCCTAAACTCTACTGGGCCTTCTCAAGCCCAATATTTAACCAATGATTCCAACTATTATAATAGGTCTAACAACAAACTTGGGGCACTTATGGACTTAGATAACTGCTCCAACAACCTAATGGACCCGGCTAAAAACTCTAACACAAACCCAATAAGAAATGGCCCAACTACGACCAACTCCTCTAACATAACTAAGGACAAAAGTCCTGAACAGTGCTCTCATCATATAGAACCTAAGTGTTTAACCAAAGAATTAGATTCTTTGCCAAAGTTATTTTAAGAAGAACTCGGGTTACTGATAATCAAGAGAATATGCAAATAATTGTTAATAGAGCATTAAAGATGCGTAAAAGTAAGTATATTTCAATAGTGGTTCGAACGTGTCCTTAAAAGCTATATTTTACTCCCTTATATAGGAAATTTCTTAATATAACGTCTACTCTTTTCAGTGATTGAGCATTAATGACTAATAGTGGTATTAATGCAACGTTATAATAATTAATCGTAATTGTTGCGTGAAGATTATATAACGTTTTACTCATTGATTGAAGATCCTCGAATTTTCCCTTTATTCCGCCTTGATCCATTCTGACCGTGTCTCTTCATCTCCTCAATTAGATTGAGATTCCCGTATCTGATTACCTCGTGGGTATGCTGTTCCGTTCCTCTTTGTCTCGTACCTCTTCATAAAGTCTCGTCTAGTTGTCATGTTTTCATTGCTCCACATGGATTGCTTAGTCGTCATAATTAGTACATGTGTGAAGCCTATTTTTACCAATACAGATAGTCCCCCCCACTTACCATTTATTTATCGATTAAATATTTGGTAAGTGGATACTCATTTACGGAGGGAATATTTTGTGGCCGCTTCACTCGTACCATTGCATTTGTCTCCGAACGTATACGTTGCTTTTCACTTCCATTTAATGCCCGTGCCACGTGGCATTATCAGATTTGTTCTGCAATTATTCAGCGCCTTTTAGGGCTTTTTGCGGCTGCATCAGTCACGAAGTGACAACTTCAATTATGACTTTCACATCACTGTTTTTTCCATTTTTTTACGGTCGCCTTCGAGTATAAATACCCCTTTACCTTTCTTTACTTTCACGAAAAACTTCTAACCTTCTTTCTTTATTTGTAAATTCATCCTTCTTTTAAACATGTCTTCTTCAAACCAACAATCTAAAAGGGTCATCATTGTAGATGAATTGACTCCTTCTTCTGCTCCAACACGGAGTAGGAGGGGCGGTAGATTTAGGAGCTTAAGGTCTACCCTTTCCAGGGGTTCTACTTCTTATTCTACCCCCCCTCCTAC
>ML244582.1:320-11304 GCA_005239495.1 Nicotiana undulata | reverse complement strand
CCCCGCTATTTTCCATGTCTAATATTTCTCCGTCTTCTTCGAGGGCTATGGCTTCTAGATCTTCATCAAAGAGTAGAGAACATAATGAACCACTTCGTGAGCCGAGAGTCGATGAGATAGTTCCTGTCGTGTTTTCTTTTGCCAAGGATAGTCAGGCCATGAGTGAGCACCTTTCTTCCATGTCATTACATGATAGTGCTGACCTTTATCCTACCCAAATAACATAGGGTTTAGTGTCACTCATGCACATGGATTGTTGTTGGAAGCCTGATTTTCCTGTTAGAATAACCTCTTATAGGACTGAGTATTCTTATGTTTATACTTATCCCTTCACATTAGGATTCAAGTCTCCCATCGACCCTGTTATCATTGAGTTTTGTCGATCCTTCAAAGTTTGCTTGGGACAAGTTGGTCCTCTTATTTGGCGAGTAGTTGCGTGCCTTAGGTATTTGGCCAATTTAGCTTCCGTACCCTTTACTTTTCATCATCTTATTCACCTCTATTCTCTAATATTGTTCCGCCAAGGAGTGTTTACTCTCGCGGCTAGCAGTAAAAGGGTGTTAGTTACTCTAGATGATGACAAGGATAAAGGGTGGTATGTCTGGTATATTGCTGTCCCTACTGATGGTTTAGTAGGTGAAGAAAATATCCCCTTCCCTGAGAAGTGGAACTTTGCACGTGAGTACAATTTTGCTCACTTTCCTTTTCTTTGCTTTTGATAAACTGTCAGTACCGTGACTGTTTCTTTTCCTTTTGCAGCAACCATGGGAACCGTCGAGAATTGTGATTGGGTAGAAAAACTTTTGTTAATCGCTCCTTTAGAAGAACGTTCATGGAAGTACCTCCCTTCGAGGTTTGGTTGGAAGGTGAAAACCCATGGTAAGTGAGGTTTTTTTTACTTCTTACCTTTTTAAGCTTTATCCGATCCCTTTCATTTTGTAGGGTTTCCTGCTCGTGGTATTTATGCTATGACTGTGTCCGCTTCAAATCTGTCACCGGCTAAGGCTCAGGAGATCATTCTTAGCTCTTCCTCATCGAAAAAGAAGGCGAGTGGGTCCAGGACCTTAGAGGATGAAGAAGAACGGGAGGAGGGTTTGCTGGTCCATAGGTCACGTAGGAGGAGGGTCGTCTCTGACGCTGAATCTGCGCCCGTTGCTGATCCTCCCGTGCCTGAATCAGAACTTTCCGCTCCCGAAGATGCAACTCCCTCTCATGTTCGTGAGTCCATTGATCATCTGTTCCAACAAGGTTTGGGTACCATTTCTGATGAAGTCCCTCTTGCTGGTTTCTCACCTCCTGCTTTTGCGGAACTTTCATTTATTGCTCCCGTTGCTGTTTCTTCTCCCATTGTTGTTTCTGCTCCCATTGTCGTTTCTGCTCCTCAGCCTACTCCGCTCGTAGTTTCGTCACCCGCCCCCACATTCGTGCCTTCTGCTGTTGAAGTAGGGTCTTCCAGCAGGGGGGTGATTNTTCCTGCTCCCCAGCCTACTTTGCCCGTAGCTCCTACACCCTCCCCTGCTTCCGTGCCTTCTGCTGTTAAAGTAAGGTATTCCCACAGGTAGGTGATGAAGAAAGTTACAATAGAGGTTCCTGCGGCGGGCAGCCTCTTGAAAAAGTCGGGCCAGGCTGATGTATTGTTAAATCCATTGATAGGCCTGACGAGAAGTCTAAGATGGAAAGCCACATCTCCTTGACTTGGATGAACGGGATTGTGCACTTGTCCTTAAAGGTAAAATTTGCTCTTCCTTCATATGTATTTATATATATTCTTACCGTATCTAATTTATCTTTTTATATAGATCAACCTTATAGGCATAGAGTTAATGAAGAGAGTCGTTCAAATGGAGCAATCAACAAATGACTTCCATACTGAGGCTGATAATTGGAAGGAGCAGTACGATAGTCTACATCTTGATATGGAGGCAATGGAGGAGGAGAAGTGTACCTTGGAACAGCAGATCAGGGTTATTGCAGTGGAACTAGACATAGAGAAGGCGTCTTCGAACCAGGCAAGCAAGGACAAAAATATCTTGGAATCTTCCTTTGCGGAGCAGCTTTCCCATGCCACCTAAGAGATTTGGAGCCTGAAGGATTTGTTGGACCAAAATGAGGCATACACTCGTGAACTTGTTCAATTGCTCACCCAAACCCAAGAAGATCTCCGTAACTCTTCAGAGAAGGTCCAGTTTCTGGAAAGATCCCTTGATCCTTTACAGGATTCTCATGATGCTACCGTGGCTGAGAGAGATAAGCTAAGAGCCGAAGCTGAAAAATGGGAGAAAGACTACGGGGCTCTTGAGGACAAAGCAGTTGTCGATGTTAGTTGGGCTTAATTGAATGCCCGTCTCGACACATTTATGGAAAGTGGCCAGGAGAATTTTGACTTGGAAACCGAAATTGCTAAAACTAGAGAGACGATTGAAAAGTCTCAGCAAAGTCAGAATTTCTCTTCACCTAAAGCCGAGGTCCCTGTTGCTCGTGTCTCGCCATCTCAAGCCGCTCCTTCTGCCAGCAAAGACAATCCCCCATCTAGTGAAAGAGTTTAAGGAATTTGATCCCCTTTTTTTTATTTGGAACAATTGGTGGTTACCCCCGGTACTATTGGGGGTAAAGTTTGGTCCTTTGTAAGTCCCCAAGTGACAACTAAGGGGCAACTTTTGTACAAACAAATCCGGCTTAGACTAAGTTAATACTTGATTTTTTGCCGTAATATATCAATATTAATATTAGCATGACTTTTGATTTCTTTGAGTTTTTGTTTCACTCTTAATTCTTTGCATGCTTTCTTTTGAGGTTTTTGGTTTACCTCTTAGTTTTTGACTTTGCATTGAAAAATGCTTAGATTTATCGTACCTTTTCATAACATGCATGATTTTATAAAAGAGGTCCCTTTTTTGGTCGACACTTAATGAAGAAGACGTCTCAATTTCAAAATGGTGTAAATGTACAAAAGAGAGATAGGAATTTCACATGTTTTTCTTAACCATGTTTTGAAGAAAGTCTTTGTATTGTTTTGAGCTTTCGTAACATTTTACATGTGTTTGAGTATCGTCTATAACTCCTTTGTAACTATTTTTCTTGCAACATATTTGGTATAAATATGAGGGTATGAATTTGTACCCGTAACTGTTTTCCTTTGCAACAATGTTTTTGAATAAATATAAGGGTAATGCTTTTTCATCCGTAACTATTTTTTTTTCACAACAGTTTTTTGAATAAGTACCAAGATAATGCTTTTTTATCCATAATTGTTTTCATTTACAACAGTTTTTGAATAAGTACAAGGATGTGCATTTTTCCCGTAACTAATATTCTGCCTTTAACCAAAACATTCGTTTATATTTATGAAAATGTTTTTTAAGGTTTCCGAATCAGGCTTTGTGTTTTTGTCTTTGGCTCTTTGATTATGCTCATAATACTTGACTTGTTGGGAAGATGGATCTTCAGGCTTGAGCTTTGACTTTTCTGATAGTCTTCTTTGCTTCTTATTTGCCTTCCATACTGTATAGTCCCCCAAGTGTTTGAGCTTTGAAGAATGAAATCTCGAGCACTTGACTATTCCTTCCTTGTGGTCCTTTTCCTGAAAAGAAAAAACATATGGGACTCGAAGGTATATAGTTTAGATGATGACTTCTTAACCCTTAAAAACGTCCATCAGAAAGTTGTAACCCTAGACCGGGAATTTAGTTACTTCCTCGTGTCTATGCAGGTCTAATATCATCATCTGGTGATGGGTTAGCTTTTTTCCTATCGTCTAAAACGATTAGTATAATTTTAACTGTACGAAAGTAAAATCGAACGTAATGATACCTGACCGGGGGTATTCCTTTTACTTAGAAGTAATACTTATTCAAATGAACAACATTCCAACTAGTTGGTAAGATTCTGTCGTCCATAGTCTCTAGCTTATAAGCGCCTTTTCCAGCAATGCCACGGACTTTGTAAGGTCCTTCCCAATTTGGATTTAGCTTTCCTACACCGTCTTTCTTTGTCGATTGGAAGAATTTCTTAAGAACGAAGTCCCCAATTTTGAAATATCTGAGGTGAACTTTTCTGTTGTAATATCGCTCTATAATTTGTTATGGGCTGCCATACGTATTAATGCAGCTTCTCTCCATTGCTCGAGCAAATCCAGGTTTGTCCTCAACTCATCGTTGTTCGTTTTTTCTGTTGTTGTTGTGAACCTCGTGGTTGGTTCGCCGATTTCCACCGATATTAAAGCTCCTGATCCATAAATCAACGCAAATGGAGTTTCTCCCGTGGCTGTTTTTGCGGTAGTTCTGTAAGCCCATAGTACTGCAGGTAGCTCGTCAGGCCAGTTTCCATTGGCTTTTTCCAACCGTTTCTTTAAGTTGTTGACAATAACTTTGTTTGTTGACTTGGCTTGCCCATTAGCCACGGGGTGATATGGCGATGAAGTGATTCGTTTGATTTACCAGCTTTCGAAGAATATGTGATTTGTGAGCCTAGGAATTGTGGGCCATTGTCACATACGATCTCCTTTGGTATTCCAAAGAGGCATATTATGTGTCGCCATATGAAGCTTTTCACTTCTTTTTCTCGCACCTGTTTAAAAGCGCCTGCCTCCACCCATTTTGTGAAATAATCTGTTAACACAAGTAAGAACCGTGCCTTTCCTTTTGCTGGGGGAAGAGGTCCCACTATATCCATGCCCTATTTCATGAATGGCATTGGTGACACCACTGGGTCAAGTAACTCTGCTGGTCGATGTATATTGTTAGCAAATCGTTAACATTTGTCACATTTAGCTACGAAATTCTCAACGTCTTCTTCCATTTTGGGCCAATAGTATCCTACTCTAATTAGGGTTTTGACTAAGGACCTCGCTCCTGCGTGGTTTCCGCAGTCTCTCTCGTGTACTTCTTTCATCACGTACTCTGTTTGATTGGGTCTAAGGCACTTTGCTAGGGGACCTCCAAACATTTTGCGGTATAAAGCACCACGAACTAGGCAGTACAGTGCAGCTTTCCGCGAAGTGCTTGAGCTGCTTTTTTATCTTCAGGTGCGGTACCATTGTGCAAAAAGTTTACAATTTCGTTTCTCCAAATCCTAGGTTAAATTGTTAAATGTTACCTCATTTTTGTCATGGTCGATTGCTGAATGAAATAAGTGTATCACAATCACATTGTCTTTATTCGTTATGTCGGTAACTACTGCGAGGTTAGCCAATGCATCCGCTTATGCATTTTCCTCCCTAGGTATTTGAATAACCTTCCACGACTGGAATTATCTTACTAGGTCTTGTGCCTTTTCCATATATTGCTGCATCCGAGCCTCTCTAGCGGTATAAGTCCCCTGCATCTGGTTTACCACTAGTTGAGAGCCACTTTTGATCACGATCTGCTCAATTTAGAGTTCTCGTGCCATTTCAAGCCCTGCAATGACAACTTTGTACTCTACTTCATTGTTAGTTATGGGATAACATTTAATAACGTGTCTTATCTTTTCACCCGTAGGTGATATTAGAACGATTCCCAAACTGACTCATTTTATATTAGAAGTGCCATCAGTAAATAGGGTCCATATTCCTGGATTAGCCCCGTTGAAGATTTGTAATTCTTTTTCCACTTCAGGGATTATGCTAGTATTAAAATCAGCAACGAAATCAACTAAAATTTGAGACGTTATTGTAGTCCTAGGCTGATATATTATGTCATGTTCGCTTATGTATTGCCCACTTAGCTAATCTCCTTGATAACTCTTGTTTATGCAAAATATTTCTCAGTGGATATGAGGTCACAACAGCAACTGGGTGACATTGAAAGTACGGTCTTAACTTTCTAGCTGCCATGATTAGAGCTAAGGCTAATTTTTCTAGATGAGGATATCTAGTTTTAGCATCTAATAAAGACTTGCTCACATAATAAATTTGAGATTGTTTACCTTTATCTTCTCTTACCAATACTGCATTTACGGCAATTTATGCAACGACAAGATAGACATACAACCTTTCCCCCTCCTTTGGTTTAGACAGCAACGAGGGTTTTGATAGATAGGCCTTCAGATCTTTGAGAGCCTGTTGGCATTCTTCAGTCCATTCGAACTGATTCTGCTTTTTTAGAACTGAGAAGAATTTAAAACTCTTCTCTGAAGACCTGGAGATAAATCTTCCTAAGGCTGCAATTCTTCCTGTTAGTCTTTGAACTTCTTTTTTGCTCGTAAGTATATCAGGTATTTCATCAATAGCTTTAATTTGAGTAGGATTTACTTCTATACCTGTATTTGATACAAGGAAACCCAAAAACTTACTTGATTCAACGCCAAAGGCGCATTTTTCTGGATTTAGTTTCATGTTATACCTGCGCAGGATTTCGAAGGTGATATAAATATGCTGGAAAGGATCTTCCGCTTGTGTTGATTTCACCAACATGTCATCAATGTATACTTCCATTGTTTTCCCCAGATGTTCCTGGAACATCTTGGTAACTAGCCTTTGATATGTTACTCCAGCATTTTTCAGGCCAAAAGGCATGACTTTGTAACGATAAGTCCCCCTCTTCATCGATCACTTGGTTCTTGAATGGTCCTTGCTTTCTTTTTTATTGCTTGACAGGCACGAATGATGGATCTTCATTTAGTTTATGAGTCATCACTTCTGGAGGTATACCTGTCATATTTGAATGGGACCAAGCGAAACAATCTGCGTTAGCTTTTAAATATTCAATTAACTTACCTCTTTTTGCGGGGCTTAGCCTCGTGCCTATATGAACTTTTTGCTCAGGCTCCTGTTCGAACAGTGGGATAGCTTCGAGCTCCTCAGTAGTTGTTTTGATATGCTCGTCTTCTTTTGGCTCTTGAATGACATCGAGTTTGGAATCCATGTCCGTATGTTTTGATGTTGCCTCTGTGATGATTTGGTTCACCTTCTCGTGGCTATCTTATTCCGCACCTGTTTCGATGACTTTCTCGTCTTTTGATTCTCTCTCTAACTCTTTTTTTTAGAGTGTACTACTGAATTTATATTCCTTGAGGTCTGCCGATCGCCTCAAATCTATTGAATTCCCCATTTGGAAGGGAATTTAATTACCTGATGTAAAGTAGATGATATTGCTTCCATATCATGAATCCATGGTCTCCCCATGATTACGTTGTAAGCCATATCAGTATCAATGACTTGGAATTTCGTATTTTAGATTACTTCTTCCGCATAGGTACTAAGATCAATTTCTCTTTTTGTTATGACCGTAGAGTTGTCAAACCCAGATAAGGCTCGTGCTTTTGGGATTACTCGATCCTCCATTAGAATTTCTTCCACAACTCTCAACAACATGATATTGACTGAGCTACCTGGATCAATCAACACTCTTTTTACGTTAGTGTCATGTATAAGAAGGTATATTACCAGTGCGTCGTTATGAGGAAGCAACAGTTCGTTGTCATCTGCGTCGTCGAATGATATATTTCCTGCTTCCATGGCTTCACGAATCTGCTTCCTGTGTGTAATTGTGAATTTGGTTGTTCTTATGCGAACTACTTCGTTCACCTCTTCTCCTCCGTGTATCACATTTACTGTCCTCTTCAGAGACGGTGGCTTTGGGAGTTCTTGCATGTTCTTCATATATGCTTGTTTACCTTTTTCACTAAAGAGATATGTTAAATAGCCCTGTTTTAAAAATTGTTCCACCTCACCTTGCAATAGCCAGCAATTTGATGTTCTGTGTCCATGATCGTTATGGAATTCGCACCAGAGGTTTGGATTCCTTCTATTTGGATTCGATCTCATTTCTTTGGGCCATCGAACTTTATCGCCCATGTTTCTCAGTATTGTAATTAATTCAGAAGTACTTACATTGACGTTGTAGTCTCCAATTCTTGCATTACCTCTATTTCGTTCATCCCGATCCTTTCTGGATCTTGATGAGGATGAGCTCGTATCTCTATTTAATGGTCTATATTCTGACCGTGTGTTTTCAAACTTGGAACGCGTTTCTCGTCCCGAAGGTCCCACATATGGATCATACCTGTTCTTACCTATTCTCCTTTCTGGTTCGGAGCATCTAGAATTGGTTCAATCTTCAGCTCTTGATTGAGCAATGGTGTCTTCTTCTATTCGTAACTTGGTGTTGTACCTGTTATAGACATCGTTCCATGTCGTGGATGGGAATTCTCTCAAGCTTTCCTTGATTCTTCTCGTGGCTTATGAGCTTCTATCATTTAAATTGCTCGCAAATACCATTGCTGCCCAATTGTCAGGTACCCTTGGTAGCAACATTCTTTCTCGTTGAAACCTGTCTACAAACTCACGGAGCAACTCCGCGTCTCCTTGTTTTATTTTGAATATGTCTTCCATTCTTTTTTCGACTTTTTGTGCACCGAAATGTGCTTTTATAAAAGAATCTGCAAGATCAGCAAAAGAGTCAATAGAATTTTTGGGTAGAAGAGAATACCATGTTAGTGCTCCTTTGGTGAGTGTCTCTCCGAACTTCTTGACCAATACTGATTCAATTTCTTGTTTAGTCTGATCATTTCCTTTTACTCCTGTAGTTAAAGCAATTACATGATCAGGTGGATCAGTTGTGCCATCGTACTTGGGAATATTGGGCATTTTGAATTTCTTTGGAATAGGCAAGGGTGCAACACTTGGCTTCCAAGGTTGTTGAGAATATCTATCAACGTCAATGCCCTTATGACAGGTGGTACTCCTGGAATTTGTTTGATTCGATCGTTTTGTTCCTTCACCTGTTTCTGCAAGTTTAGTAAAAAAGATTGTAGGTCTGGATTATTGGACATACCTGGTCTTGCTTCGAGGGACTCATCTGGGGTGCCTCTACTTCCTGAGTTTGCTAATTCGGATTGTGGTGTTTTCCACAGTTGCGGTATTGTTAGGAGGAGGTGTAGGTGATACAACTGGTAGTCCCCTCATGAAAGCTTGTAAGGCTTGAGTCACATATTCACCAACCATTTGTCTTTCAGGGTCTTGTTCTCCTGTTTGTTTGTTTCCATTGTTATCGTAGATCTATCTGGGGGTTGATCCCTTGAACCTCGTGGGGATCCTGAAGGTGATGGAACTGGAGTTCAAATTCTCTGTTGGGTGTTGTCATGGAGTTTGACATAATTCACAGAATGTTGTTTGAATAAACAAAGATTATCAGATTCCCGGTAACACAACAAATTTGTTTAACCAAAGAATTAGATTCTTTGCCAAAGCTATTTTAAGAAGAACTCGGGTTACTGATAATCAAGAGAATATGCAAATAATTTTAAATGGAGCAGTAAAGATGCGTAAAAGTAAGTATATTTCAATAGTTGTTCGAATGTGTCCTTACAAGTTATATTTTACTCCCTTATATAGGACATTTCTTAATATAACGTCTACACTTTTCAGTGATTGAGCATTAATGACTAATAATGGCATTAATGTAATGTTACAATGATTAATCGTAACTGTTGCATGAATTGATTGAAGATCCTCGAATCTTCCCTTTATTCCGCCTTGGTCCATTCTGACCGTGTCTCTTCATCTCCTCAATTAGATTAAGATTCTCGTATCTGATTACCTTGTGGGTATGTTGTTCTGCTCCTCTTTGTCTCGTACCTCTTCATAAAGTCTCATCCAGTTGTCATGTTTTCATTGCTCCACATGAATTTCTTAGTCATCATAATTAGTACACGTGTGAAGCCTATTTTTACCAATATACTAAGCCCACCCCCATCAAACACTTCATAATTAATTCTACTACTACCAACCTATCAATTCCTACTCACCTATTAGGTGTTACTCATTAGTCCACGCCAATACACACACACACACAGACGACACCTAAGGAAATCAATTCAGCCCACAAGCCTTTGGACACTAAGGGCTAATCAATAGCACATTAGCCCACTAATTCACATGACAATGCTGTACCAAATGGGATACACGTTAGCAGCAGCAAAACCAATCTGCATGCTAAAGTTACCTACGACAACTCTAGCCCTTCTTTTTTCCCATGCACACAAAATCATTACCCCCCATGTGATCTACACCCACACAATTCTACAAAGATGTACTCTATTCCATTAACTCCTTCATCAGAAATATATCCTACTATTACATACTCCACAACTCCATCATCAGAAATATATCCTACTATTACATACTCCACAACTCCATCTGACCATAAATCCTTAGTGCTCTATTCTTCACCAAACAGCCATACAAAGACCAACCTTCCCACCAAATGCCAACCAAACACACATGAGGAATTTGGACAACAACCAATTGTTCCATCTTCCGAGATTAGCAATGCAAGGCCCTCAACTCCCACATATAATCACACCCCTAGTATACACATCCCAACAGGAAACAATGGATATACCTCTCCAATCATGGTTGGAGATGGGACTGCAGGGATATGCTTTGGTATTCACGATGGAAATCAACAACCAGGAAGTTATACTGCTTCTTTAGAATCCATCTCACCTAGCCGGAATAGTGACAGAGGAGATGAGGTTAGGGATGGATGCTTTTGCACAGAATCAATGGTACACCACTCAAACACCATTTCTCCTGGAGCAGCATACTTCAACATCGAATCCACCCTAGTGGACATATCCCATGCAGCCACCAACTCCAACTCTCAACTCAACGACAAGTCTGCTTCCCTTTTATCCTCCACATCACATGGGGCAGATTTATGCACCATGGTTCCAAAACCTCACCTCATTCAATCCTCTATCCCCCTACTCAACTCCCATTAGCCCCTTCGATCCACTAACACCACTGTGATGACCCAAAAGGTCATCTTACATAATTTAAGCTATATCTGTGTTCCGAGAGCCTCCGTTAGTCTCACCTCGATATGCGTGCGCAGCCCGGGCGTGTAGCCGGGAAGCTATTATGTGAAAATTTGATAAAAATGAGTTTTGATAATTAATAAATAAATATAGTTGACTTTGGTCAACATTTCTGGTAAACAGACCCGGACCCGTGATTCGACGGTCCCGGAAGGTCCGTAGGAAAATATGGGACTTGGGCATA
>ML244581.1:58282-78602 GCA_005239495.1 Nicotiana undulata | reverse complement strand
CTTCGACCCATTTGCTGAAATAATCGATGAATACTAGGATGAACCTGTGTCCGTTGGAGGCGGTAGGCTCGATTGGTCCAATAACATCCATTCCTCAAGTGGGGAACGACCACGGTGAGCTTGTGGCATTAAGCTCGTTTGGAGGTACCTTTATCATGTATGCATGTATCTGACAGTGGTGGCATTTCCAGACATACGGGATGCAATCCGTTTCCATAGTCATCTAAAAGTAACCATCCCGGAGTATCTTCTTTGCTAAAACAAAACCATTCATATGCGGGCCGCAGGTCCCAACATGAATTTCCTCTAGTAGCATAAATTTCCTCCTATATAGGATTCCTCCGCTATGAAAGAAGTTGTTGGACAATCTCTGAAGCGTGCGCTTCTGAGTAGGATTTGCAAGCTCTGGGTACTCTCCTTTCGCCAAGTATTCATTGATGTCATGAAACCAAGGCTTTCCTTCTGCTTCTTCTTCGACATGGGCACAGTAAGCTGGATATGGATCTTCACTGGAATGGGATCAATGAAATGCTTGCCTGGATGTTGAATCATAGAAGATAGAGTGGCCAATGCATCAGCAAACTCATTTTGGATCCTGGGGACATGTCGGAATTCCATCTTTGTGAACCTCTTTCTCAATTCCTGCATGTGGTGCAGATACGACAGTATCTTGGAATTCTTGGTAGCCCATTCTCCTTGTACCTGATGTACCAGCAAATTTGAGTCACCAATCACTAAAAGCTCCTGGATGTTCATGTCTATGGCCATGTTGATCCCTAAGATGCAGGCTTCGTATTCCGCCATATTGTTGGTATAGGGGAATCTGAGCTTAGCAGATACCGGATAATGTTGACCAGTTTTTGATATCAGGACAGCTCTAATGCCGACTCCCTTGAAATTCACCGCTCCATCGAAGAACATTCTCCAATCGTCATAGGACTCTGTAATATATTCTCCAATGAATGATACCTCTTCATCAGGAAATTACGTCTTCAGGGGTTCGTATTCTCCATCCACGGGGTTTTCAGCAAGGTGGTCTGCTAGTGCTTGACCCTTGACTGCTTTCTGGGTCACATAGGTAATATCAAATTCACTCAGTAGGATTTTCCACTTGGCGAGCTTGCCAGTGGGTATGGGCTTCTGAAAGATGTATTTTAAGGGATCCATCCTCGATATAAGATATGTTGTGTAGGCACAGAAGTAATGCCTCATCTTCTGAGCTACCCAAGTCAAAGCACAACAGGTGCATTGCAATAGAGAATATCGAGCCTCGTACAGAGTGAACTTCTTGCTGAGATAATAAATAGCTTGCTCCTTCCTTCCTGTTTCATCGTGCTGCCCCAGAATGCAGCCGAAAGCTCCATCTAACACTACAAGGTAAATCAGTAAAGGTCTACCTGGTTTGGGTGGTACTAGGACTGGTGGTGTTGATAGATATTCCTTAATTCTGTCGAAGGCCCTTTGGAAATCATCAGTCCACTTGGTTGCGGCATCTTTCTTCAGCATCTTGAAGATAGGCTCACATATAACTGTAGACTGTGCTATGAACCGGCTGATGTAGTTAAGCCGTCCCAGAAAACTCATAACATTTTTCTTGTTCCTTGGCGGTGGTAGTTCCTGGATGGATTTGACTTTTGACGGATCCAGTTCTATTCCTCGACGGCTTACAATGAACCCGAGCAGTTTCCCAGCTGGCACCCCGAATGCACACTTTGCGGGGTTTAGTTTCAGATTGTATTTCTGCAATCTATTGAAGAACTCCCTCAGATTTGCTATGTGGTATGCAGCTTTCTTGGACTTGATAATAATATCATCCACGTATACCTCAATTTCCTTGTGTATCATATCGTGGAAGATACTGTTCATAGCTCTCATATATGTGGCTCCTGCATTCTTCAGGCCGAACGACATCATCTTATAACAGTATACTCCCCACGGCGTAATGAAAGCCGTTTTCTCAGCATCTTCTTCATCCATCCAAATCTGATGATAACCAGCGAAGCAATCCACGAATGACTGTCGCTCATGCTTGGCGCAATTGTCAATCAGGATATGTATGTTCGGCAAAGGGAAGTCGTCTTTCGGACTGGCCCGGTTGAGATCCCGGTAGTCAACACAAACTTTGACCTTCCCATCTTTCTTTGGTACTGGCACAATATTAGCTAACCAGGTAGGGTACTCAACCACCCTGAGAACCTTGGCGTTGATATTCTTGGTAACTTCTTCCTTAATTTTCAAGCTCATATCAGGATTGAACTTTCTGAGTTTTTGTTTCACCGGCGGACACATTGGATTGGTTGGCAGTTTGTGAGCCACAATGGATGTACTTAGACCAGTCATGTCATCATATGACCTGGTGAATATGTTCTCATACTCCTTTAGAAATTCTATGTACTCCTTCTTCTCTGACGGTGACAAATGAATGTTGATTCGAGTTTCTTTGACGTTTTCTGAATCTCCCAGCTTGACAATTTCGGTTTCGTCCAGGTTGGACTTAGGTCTGTTCTCAAAATTCTCGACTTCTTTGATAATCTCGTCGGGTACATCATCTTCTTCTGAATCAATATCCGTTTGTTGCGTTGTCTCGTTACATGTCACAGTCATTGGTTCATCAAGACAAGTAATAGTAATGATGTATAGATAAAGTAGTGAGAGAAGACAACAGTAATAAATATTGATTCATAAAAACTTAAACTAAAAAAATTGCTTTCGATAAATTAGATAAATGCTTTGAACATTGAATATCTTATTGCAGGAATTGAAAAGCGAAAGGAAAATCATTTAGTAAAAACAATGAACAATGCTTGTTTTAGCCTTTCTACCCCGAGGCTCATCGGGCTCTAGCTCTTCTGGTGATCCAATTCTTGAGATAATCTCCTCTGCTCACGGCCTGTAAGGAAGGGCTTTCCTCCCCCTCCTCCTCGATAATAACACAACAATCCATGTCACTGTCCTCCAAGAATAAGTTCCTCAATGCTGCAAGTGCCTCTTCTTCATCTGACCCATAGATAATGCCAGCCTGATGAAATGTCTTCTCTAGACGCGGTATCGGATACTCAAGTGGGTAGTATGGACCACGCCATGGTGGCAACCAGCTCCTGAATTCTACCCAAGTGTACTCGTATCCTAAGCCAAAAGTGGTGCCATATTTCTTGAGCTTTATGGGTTTGGAGATCCCTTGGAGGTTCTTGCCTAGTCCTTTACCTGGCTCATACCCTCGCTAGTTCATCATACTTGCAATCTTGCTATCCCACCATTTGTCCTTATCTATGGCATTGACCTGTTCTATGTGGTGATAAGTCTCTCCACCTAGCTTCATTCTTCCCTCGATTGCTGGAATAGTTTGGCAACTATAAATAGGGTTGCTATCGTCGCCATGAATGATCACTTCCTGGTGGTTCCATTCAAACTTCACTGCCTGATACAGTGTTGATGCTACATCCCCAGCTGCATGTATCCATGGCCGTCCTAATAGCAAGTTGTATGACGCTGGTATATCTATTACTTGAAAGTCAACCTCGAACCAAGTTGGTCCCATTTGCAAGCACAGACAAATCTCACCAATGGTGGACCTCTGAGAACTGTCAAAAGCTTTCAAGTTTATCGCTCCATCTCTTATCTCATGCAACCCCTTGCCCAATTTCTTGAGTGTTATCAATGGACAGATATTGAGACTGGATCCCTTGTCAATAATAATCCTGGTGATGAAATAATATTCACATTGCACAGTGATGTGCAATGCCTTGTTGTGACCTAACCCTTCAGGTGGCAGCTCGTCCTCGTGAAAGGTAATCTTATGGATTTCCAACACTTGGCTACCATATTGGCCATTTCCCCCGCTAGTGATATTATTTGGCACATACGATTCATTCAGCACTTTTTTACAAAGCACTCCTGTGCATCTCATAATTTTGCAGCAAGGAAAGGATGGATATCTGAGTTGGCGTCTTGTTCAACTGGTCAATGACCGAATACTCCTTGGCCTGCACTTTCCTCCAAAGGTCGTCCGGGCCTGTATCGATAATGGGTGGCCTATTAGAAGCCATCTTGCTTGATTCCGCCAGATGTTCAAGGGTGTAGACTCTACCAGTTCTCGTCATACCCTAGGCCGTGGTAGCTTCTTCATTCTTGACTTTTCCTTTCCTTCTTGCCTCAGCTGCATAGTCCCATGGTACAACATTTGTATAGAAAGGTGGCGTGGTTGATATTTCCACTGTAATCGGTGTGGCTACCCTCACTTCGAACGGAACATGTACCTTAGATGGCAAGACTGCAACCTCAAATGGTGCGGGCGCATTTTCCGGAGGCATGAATTCGACCTCAGCTGGTGCTGGTGTATTTACGGGTGGCGCTGCTTCAAACTCAAGCGGTACAGACATATCTACCTCAGCATCCTCAGACGGTTGAATCTGGACTATGATTGGGTTTAGAGTAACCGCTGGTTTCTTTGGGTCATCGCCTTCTACGATCAACCCGATCAACCCCTCGGGGTCCCAATCGACTTCTATTTCAATCATGTGAATACCTCCACCCTTATTGTTTGGAAGAGGATTGTTGCGGACGTTTGGAGCGGATTCCTTTGCCACGATGATCGTGTTGTCAATTAAGGATTGTATCTTATCCTTCAAAGAGAGGCATTCATCGATGATGCGTCCCTTCATGCCGGAGTGGTATGCACAGGACTTGTTTGGGTTAACCCACTGGGAGGGATTCTCAGGGGTCACGGCAGGGATGGGGGTGGCATAACCAGCAGTCTTTAGCTTCTCATACAGCTGGTCGATAGGTTCAGCGATAACGATGTATTGTTTTGGAGGTCTGCGATCAAAATTAGGTCGAGGTCTAGGAAAGTTTTGGCGTGTAGGGGGTGACTGATAGTGGGATGCCTGAGAATTGTGAGTGTGGTAAACAAGAGCGGGTTGGGAGTATCTGGGTAAAGTAGGTTTATATGTCGGGGGTGGAGATGATTGATAAGTTGGTGGTGGATCTTGGTAAGAGGGAGAGGGTGCTTGGTAATTTGGGGTTGGCTGATATGTGAGTGGAGGTGTCGGGTAAGTTTGGTATTTGAGGGGAGATTTGGTTTTCTGTGCAACCATCACGGCTCCCACGTCCCTTTTCTTGGACATAGAACCGGACTGTAAAGCCTTATTCGTAGCTTGCAAGGATTGTCCTCAGATGGACCCTTAGATCACCTGTACAATCAAAAATTTCGAACATAGGAGGTTTGTACCCCTCGGGCAGTTCGGCATCGGGCTGTATGCAGAGATCCTCATAATTCAGCCCCTCAATTCCTTTGCTTTCCTCAACTCCCTAAACCCGGCTGGTCAGCTTCTTAAGTTCCTCGGCCAAGTTCCTGATAAGCAGATCCTTTTCGTCAGACTCAGGTGTATATGAAATAGGCTGAGTGGAATGTGGCATAGTCTCCACGTGGATAGGATTGTGGTGATGGCCCGGTGCATGAGTGTAGAAATGGTCGTTTGTGGAGTTCTGAGGTTCTGGGATAAGTACTGGAGTGTTATTAGGAGTGCGGCATGTATTACATTGTGTTGGAACGGTTTGGTTCTTTGGTGGAGTGGTGTGAGTTGCGGGATAATTTTGCTGTTTCGGGATGTTCTGAGGAGGTGTAGGATTCTGGGCGTTAGGGAGGTTGACGTCTAGGACGCTGAGGGTGAATGACAGGTTTGCCAAATTTCGAACCTGATCAAGCTCATCTTGGAACTTTAATAATTTTTGTTCAAGCCGTGACATATTCTCGTTTGGAACCCGAATACCCTGGCCATCAGTGGCCTCTGCCCGTTCAACAGTGTTTTCCTTTCTGATGTTTCTTGAATCTTCCATTTTTGTTTTGCCTTTGTTCTTGCCTTTGGGAGGACTAGGATGAGGAGAGGGTGGAGGGCCCCTGGATCTTATGATATAGGATGATGATGCCAGAGTGCACAAACCAATCTTTGGGGAGGGGAATAAAAAAGAAAGAAAACAAAAACAAAACAAAAAGGTAATCAAGTCAGTGAGGATTATGAAAAAGTATTGCGATATTTTAACACATAGTGCAAGAATGTAAAGCGTGTCCTATTTTGGGAACATCATTGTGCCCGAGGTAGGCCTAGCGACAAATTGATCTGGAAAACATGAAATGATAAATGCCTCATTTCATTAATAAAAAATGACGAATCCCAAAACGACACTAAATAAGCAAGAAATAAAGTCACTAATGGCCATTGGCCTTATTACATCGATAAAGCAAAAGAAAGACATTCCTATCTACTTGGTCCCAGAAGGACCTTCCCCAGACTCGACATTTTTGGCTCCTTCGAATAGGTTCCCCAGCTCATGGAGTCCTAGCAGTAGGTATTCTCTGGCTAGATGTCCACATTCGGTCCCTTCAACCTTTTGGCAGTCTTCAACCCTCTTGATAAATTTTTCCTCCAGCTCGGCTATGCCTCGCTTTAAGTATCCTAGCTTTCTATTAGTGTTGATGGCCATGTGTTTCCATTCCTCAATTAGCTTCTTGTTGGACTCATGTATCTCGCGGTGCTCACTCTTGCATTCACGGATCCTTTTGCATAGTTGATTGTACTTGACCTGTGCCTCGTCCTTTTCATCTATAGTCCTGTTTCCTCAGACGAACCCCGGTTTGCCCAGACCATCCCAATTATCTTCCAACCAACCCGAATAGAAAGGGGTGCAACCAGCGTGATATCTGTTTGGCTTAATGGTGTCTTTCTCCATTATGATCTTGCAGTGCCACATGTGTTGAGCGTGGCACTTGTGAGGACTATCATCATTCTGAAAGTCAGCCCGAAAAGGGCACATCTTGCCGACCCTTGGTATGACTTTCTTTCTACCCGCTTGTCTCACAACCCGGAGAAGGATGTGGGATGTTCCTCTTAAGCCAATTAGTATCAGGAATGGTGAATCTCTGGACCGGACGATGAACTCTTCTGTCGGAAACCACTCGAACATCCATTGGACTTGTTCCTAAGTCAGATTATCAAAGAACTCAACCCACTCTTTGGCATTCTCAGGCTGAGCAAACATGTCGTGGATGTAAGTCATTCGCTTTGGATGGTGGAAAGCGGTGTGGTCATTCCACGCCCTTCGCTGAAACTCTTGCCGATACTGGCCCCTTTGGAGATGTTCTATGAGCCAGAGTTGTAGTAATAAGTTGCAGCCCTCGAAGTGTTTTGCTCCTCTTTGGCATTTCTCTAAGGCTCGGTATATGTCTGAAATGATCATAGGGACAATGCTGAAGTTTTGCCCACCAATTCCCTCCATTAGTGTCTTGGTTACCATAGACAACCTAGTATGGATTCTTTCCTTCTTAATTGGAAATACAATCAGGCCCAGGAAGCAAACTATGAAAGCGAACACCCTCGGTGAATGTGCCCCAAGGATGTGATGGCGAATTCATCATGGAAGGTACGGTATGACTTGTTGTGGCCGTACCTTTCATACAAGTAGTCGAAAGGGATGTATGATTCCTTCAGACACCCTAACTCTGTGTTCTTCTTCAAACCCATCATTTTCAGGAAACTTTTGCATGTGCGGTTTTCAGGCATTAACAAGCCAGAAGTCTCCATTTTGGGTGGATGTTGGTGACTATGCCGAATCTGGGGACTTCGTGCCTCATATTTCTGCAAGGCAAACAAGGTTAGACCCTGACCCCCACCAGACTCGACTATTTAACATCAACAATTAGCATGAAGCATTTAATTCTCCAAATAAATTCATAGAATGTGATGATATCCGTTGGGTTTATGGAAACCCAGGGGACTTTTGGACAAGGCTATCTTAAAGGCTATTGTCCGGACAACACGTTAGCCTGGCTAGGTTCGACCATGATGCATGCAACAGTGTAATGGAGTAAGGTTTCTATGGGGTTTTAGACTGGTACCCTTGAGCGGACAACTCAAGGGGGAAAGGCACGGAATCGTCGACTGCACCGCTGATCGACTAGTTTTACCGCAAATAAGCCTTTCCGAATTTAGGGGGTGATGATAGAGGAAGGGTGCAACCACTCATCAAGAGTTGCTATAGGATTTTGTTTGGCACGAGTGGAGTATGAATGTTGGATCATGGACAATGCAATAAATAGTAAACACGTAGTCACGTATTTGCACATTATGAAAGTAGTAAATACAACAGTCTATGATTTAAAATGATTACAAAGGAAGAAAACAAGGAAGATATGTCAGTTACTTTTGAAGAAAATCAAACGCTTGAAGGAAATAAACAAGTAATTGCACATAGGAAGAGGTACAAATTCACAGAGCAATTTGAAAAGGTAAAAGCCTGAAAACTCCCCAGCAGAGACGCCATGTTGTCGCGCACCTTTTTTCCAACTCCTTTCGGGGTCGGTCAAGGGTTTTTGACATTGTTGGGATAAACTCATTCCTTTTGGGAAAGGGGTTTTCATGTTTCGAAGAGTCGCCACCTAACGATTTTAAGGTACGTTAGGGCACCTATTTGGGGGTTCATTTACAATTAAGTTTGACAATCAGAGACATGGTAAGGGCTTGAAATTATCCTAAGGGGAAGGTGTTAGGCACCCCTCAGGATCCACAAGTGTGGTTCCCAGCCAAATAGCATTTGTGAATTTGTACAACTAGCAGGTAAACAATTAATGTCCAAATAGTAGGGAGATTTTGAAATGTTCATAGCCCAAGCACACATATGTTTGAAAATAGCTAATTGCTAATTAAATCTTGAAAAGGATTAGAGTCTAAGCATGTATATAGAGTAGGAGTATCCTAGGTTTGTTTGTAATATGGATCACATTAATGCAATACCAGGTAAGACACTCCTCGAAGAGAGGCTACACGTGGTATTAGCGCACTGGTCATCATATCCATATCTACCCTTTCCCACCCCGTGAAGGTAATTAGAGCGAGTGTTGGTCATGACCTCTATTGCATGTTGTTACCTTTCCCATCCTATTAGTCCCGAAGGAATTTAGGACTTTTATCCTAGGTAGGAGGTTCTAGGCAGACCCTCAGGTTTTAAAGGTAAAATACTAAGGAGACATATAGAAAAAAATAGACTGTAGATAGGGGAATAACATATAAACAGGAAAAGGCTCAAATACCTCCACAGATAATACAAAGAATCAGCATGACGCAAACACAGTTAAGGTCTTGGTTTTAATTCAGATCTTAAGCATGGTATCTAAGTGATAACAACAGATTTATTGCATAACTCATAGAGGAAGTCTTAGTCCATTTTGCCCATTGATTTTAAGCATGCTGATAGTTAGACAGTGCACATGTAAGAAGCGTATTCCAGTTTTTAACAGCCTTAATGACCTAAGGCTTTCCTAGGAGTGGCGTAATACTCAATTGTTACTAGAATTGTTTGAAAATTAGTGTAGGAGTTATTTTACCTAGATCATGTTGTTCTAGGTTTGTAAGAGACACATAATTGTTTGCCAGTCTGCTTAAAACATGGGAGGAGACTGTTTTGTACCCTTTTCGTGCATTAGTAGTTTAATTAGGTGTGACTAAGCAAGTATGCAATGATTTTAGATGCAGATTCCTAAAGCAGGATTTCTAAATGCTTAACATAATCACAACTTTATGCACAGTTTCAGAATAGGCCAAAGTGACAGTTTATTTCAATATTGTTTATCTTGGAACAGGATTTCGAAGTGCGTAGCATGGTTGTAGCATGATGAGACATAATATCAATTTATATTAACATATTTATCATAGAATAGGATTTTCTAAGTGATGGATAGTAGTACTAAATTCGGATGCTGAAAACACTATATATGAAGCCTAGGGAGCATGGTATCTAATGCATGGCATGCTTTGTGTGTGTTGTTCCTAAACATGAATTCTATTGCGCACAAAACAAACATAAACCTAGGAGCATGGTTTCTACCCTTGACTACACTATTGCAAATATATTACCCTCCTCTTTTCACTATCCAACCTCAGAGTTGTTTGCAAATAGTTATTACAGACCGTTGAGCATGAATTACATAATTGAAATAAGGAAAATAAGAAGCTATTCTATAGGGAGCATGCAAATACGCCCAAAGCCTCCAGAACCTCATAGTTATATGATGTTTCACAACCTTTCTCATAATCCAGGTGTGTCAGGGTTCAGAGGGAGCTCAAGGGTCCCAAAGCAGTGCTCACACAGAGGGGGCAGAACTTAAGGGTCTAAGAGTAGAGTGAGAGTGCTTGAAAAAGTTTTGAAAAGCTTTGAGCAAGGAGGAATAGTTTTACACAAGAAAGACTGGTTTAAAGATGAGTTTTGGAAATAGGACTTTATTCATTAAAATAGTTCGAAAAAGAGTAAGGCAATAAGAATAAACACATTCACACCTTAGGATCGGGACAACATACTAAGACACGTTCAGCAACCACAAATAAGGTAATGAGGGATTGGGGACAAGTATAGAGCATATAGGGTAAGTACATAGTAGGAAGAGATGCACATAGGTACTAAATCAGGGAAGTTCTAAAGGGATTCAAGGGGGTAAGCTACCGTAGGTATTTCAAAACCACAAAGAACAAAGCAATCATAAATTGCAACTTATTTAGCACATAGAGTTTAGGCCAGGAACCAGAGAAGACTAAGTATTGCAGAGTAATAATGAAGTATGCCAAAAGGGGTATCATAAGCATGATGAGTTCTAAGGGTGGGGATATATAACATGATGATAACATAAACATGTCAATCATAGGTTCCACAGCAAAACCATAAGTAAAAAGCAGACTAAAAATAGAATGAATTGCAGTAGTAAAAGAAACATATTGTTTTTGGTGCTTAAACTGAAATTAGGACATACCAGTGTAGAGGAAAATAAACAAAGAATAGAGGATAGGAGAACACAATAGTTAGCATTGGCTTGCAGCCGGCTAACTTAGAACAGTATTGAGCAGCACAGAAAGAGAGAGCAGAGAGTTTTTAGTTGTGAGAGAGAGCTATTGAACCAGTGTGTGTTGGTGTCTTATGATAATGAAAGACCAAAGAATTTATAGTTTGAAAATAGGTAGTCAAATAAGGTAAACTAATAGTTCAGCAGTAATTATAGAAGTACACACCAATTAAAATAAAATTAGTATAAAGACTTCCTTCAATTAAGGAATCACACTCGATCGGTAATGGCCAGTGATAGAATAAGGAAATAAAATCATATGAGGCTGATTATACCACATAAGGAAATAGTATAAGTGTAAATTTGGTATAGGGCATGTAATTAAGGCCAAGTTCAGAAATTCTAATTAAGGAAAATACATGTGAATTATTTTGACAGTAACATTAGTTATGAAAATAAGGCAAGAGATAAATTTGAATTCCAGAAATCAGTAAGGAAGTCCTTGAGTGAGGTCTTAATTATGGGAAGCCAATATTTAATCAAGGAAAATATCACACGTTTAAGGGAAGACTCAAAAATCAGTAGAGAACATTGTGCAAAATTAGTGAAGTATCAATCATAGAGATTCAAGGATTCACAGATAGAAAAAAATACTGAGTTTAGGGGTATTAGCATAAGCTTATGAGAATAGACATAATAACTCCTAATAAACGAAAATCAGAAACCCCAACAGGCAAATACAGGGTAAAATCACATAAATCAGGGATTCACATAGAGCATGGTCTAATTAACAGAATAAATGTAGTATAGGCAGGAGAAGTTAAGGTTCAGCAACATTAATGAACAAAATCACATAATAGGCAGGAATAATTGCAGCCAGAAATCCTAACAAGCAAACATAGGGTAAAAAATTGTAGAATCACAGAGTACTCATGAGAAACAGTACACATAACAGAACATATCATCAAAAAAACTCAGAACCCTTAGAAAAATTAGGTTTTCAAAAATAATAACTCGGATAGAGGATAAAGTTTAAATAAACATTTAAACATAGTGAGAATCATAGATTAATACCAAAATCAGAAAGAAAAGCGTTTTGAAAATGTAACGACCCGACCGATCGTCTTGATATCTAGCGTGTCATTCAGCGGTTTGAAGTCATGAGTAGCTTTGTTTCAGATATTATGACTTGTAGGTGTGTTCAGAATTGAATTTCGGGAAGTTCAGAGTCAAATTGGAAAGAAAATTCTCATCTTAGAAGCCTTAAGTTGGAAGAATCGACTAAGACTGGAATTTAGAGTAAACAACCTCGGAATCAGGATATGAAGGTTCCATCAGGTTCGTATGATAATTTTGGACTTGGGCGTATGTCCAGTACGGGTTTTGGATAACCCGGGAGTGTTTCGGCGTATATTGTGAAAGTTAGCATTTTAGAAGGAATTTCATAAGTCTAGGTTGAAGTGCATTTCGGTGTTATTGATGTCCATTTGGGAGTCCGAATATGAAAAGAGCTCTGTATGGTGATTCTGGAGTTGGGAGCGCGATCAGAAGTGAATTCGGAGGTCCGTAGGACATTTTGAGGTCATTTGGCTAAAGATAGAAATTTGAAGGGTTTTCGGTAGTTTGACCGAGAATTTGACTTTTTGATATCGGGGTCGGATTCCAATTCTGAAAGTTGGATCAGGTACGTAAGGTCGAATATGACTTCTGTGCAAACTTTGGGGCCAATCAGATGTGATTTGATAGGTTTCGACATCGGATGTAGAAGTTTGAAATTTCAAAGTTCATAAAGCTTGAATTGGAGTGCGATTCATGATTTCGACGTTGTTTGATAATATTTGAGGCCTTGAGCGAGTTCGTATCATGTTTTGGGAAATGTTGGTATAATTGGTTAAGGTCCCGAGGGCCTCGGGTGGATTTCGGAAGGTTAACGGAATGAATTTCGGACCAAAGAGTTGCTGAAATTTTCTGCAGAAAGCTGTTTTGACAGCAACTAGTGATATCACGGAGCTGAATTTAGAAGCTTATATATCTAAATCTATAAGGAATCATAAACTTCTCAAAACATAAAAGTTGTAGCCCTTGATTTCTAGTTTCCAGAAAGTTAAACCATACATGATTTGGACATTTGATCAGAAAGTTATGGTCGATCGAAGATGGCTGATGGAGCAGTTTTGACAGAATTTTCTGATGCATGGAGCCGACTTTAGAAGCTCATATCTCGGAATATATAAAGAGTTATATGGTGTACAGCCTATAAAATTAAATATCTTCGAGTCTAGTTTCTAATTCTTTAAACCGTTTGTCATTTGGATACTTATACAAGGATTTATGGGCAAGGGAAAATTACAATAGGATGTACAACCTGCACAGCGCAAGATACAACTCGATGAAGCATGGGCAGATTGTTTTAAACACGAGTTTTGGCCCATTTCTTTCATTTGGCTTGGACGATTTTGGAGAGCTCAAGGAGGGACTTTCACCAAGAAACACTTGGTAAGTGATTTCTTCCTATTTTTGAGTTAAATATATGATCTTACATGGATTTAGACATGGAAAATTAGTATAAATTTGGAATTTTTGAGGAAGACCTAAAATTTAGAATTTTGGACTTTTATCATGAATTTGAGCATGAAAATTGGAGTAAATTGAATAATTGAGTTAGTAAAGCTATGGGTAGAATTTATCTTCGAGAAATTTCAAAATCCGGGCACGTGGGCCCGTGGGCATTTTGGTTAACTTTTCGAGCGGAGTTGGGAACTTATATAATTTGAATTGTTAAAAGTATTAGAGTGAATTTTTATTGGTTTGCCCGTTATTTGAATAGTTTTGGGGCGTTGTGCATCAACTGGAGTCATCGGAAGGGCTTGGAAGTCGGTTATGGAATTTCGGAGCGAGGTAAGTCTGCTTTCTAACTTTGTGAGGGGGAATTGTCCCCATAGGTGAACTAATTAAATACGTGCTACTATCTGCGGGGGATACGTACGCACGAGGTGATGGGAGTCTGTGCGTAGCTACTATTATGCCATGTCCCGGTAGTCTAGGACCCACTAACATGCTTTACTTATCGTACTTGTGACCTTGTCAATAAAATATCATGGGATGTTGTCAATTAGTAATTAAATCTCTAAGAATGATAGAGTTTACTTTTCTTAATAATCTAGAATGAGAATTGATTCTTCCTTGGATAATTGTGTTTCGGATAAATCTATAATGTTGAAACCATGTCGAAATTGGCAAGTAAATTCCCAGAAAGGCTTTAAATACTATTTTCATGTTCATTAAAAAGAGAATTCTATCACTTCATCGAATAGCTAATTTTCTTGATAAAAATGTGGTTTATTATTAGAATATGTGTAACTATGGGTGCCTTAGTCGCATGTATGATTTGCGAGCAAGATGACCTCGTTATTTATGTATAACAGTGTCGCATGATCGATTCGCGAGCGGGGCAGATAGATGCATCTATGGTTCGAGCAGTTCGACCCTCGGCAGTGCACATTTTATTATTGTTGGTCCACATCGTTCGACCCTCGGCATATCTCGTGCATGATAATTGATGCGTACTTTCCTGTGATTTATACATGTTTATTGGCCTGGAAACTATGAATTGTCAACTGAAATGACGAGGTGTTAAAGTGTTAAATGTAAGAAGAACTGATATTCCTTATCCCTGATATTTATTAAATTGCCTATGATATTCATGCTTAGTGTCTCACTCGATTATGTTAAATTGACGTCTAGCAAGTGTCAACTTCGACCTCTCGTCACTACCTCTCTGAGATTAGGCAGGATACTTACTGAGTACATGTTATTTTTGTACTCATGCTACACTTGCTGTGCATTTTTATTGCACAGGTACTTTCAGCGATGTGGACGACTTGGAGGCTTAGGTGAGCTACATCATCCGGAGGCGACCCGCAGCCGACAGAGTCTCCCTCATATTGTATTTATTTTCATTTTAAATTCCTTGTCCAATTTGTATTTCGGACAAGCTTTGTAGTATTTGTGAAATTCTTATAATTTGCTCATGCACTTGTGACACTGGTTTCTGGGATGTGTTTGGGATGTACTTTATAAAAATGGAATATTAAACTGTTGTATTTACTTAGCGGAATTTATTCAGTTATTGTAATAAAGTGAAAGGTAAGGATTTCAAAAATTCTCAAACAAAAAATTTAACTTAACCATTTAATGATTGGCTTGCCTGACAGTGGTGTCCGGCGCCATCACGACCTTATGGATTTTGGGTCGTGACAACTTGATATCAGAGCACTAGGTTCCCTTAGGTTTCACGAGTCATGAGCAAGTCTAGTAGAGTCTTGCGGATTGGTACGGAGATGTTTGTACTTATCTTCGAGAGGCTACAGGGTTGTTAGGAGTACTTCTCTTCTTGATTCCTCATCGTGCGATTCGATTTCTTTGAGGCTTATGCCTATGTTCTTCCTACTCAATCTTATATGTCGCGAAGCGCTTGCTTTGAAACGTGAATTTGAGGAATTGAAATGGTTCTACAGATATGGTGCGAGATGTTTTCCATGTGTAGTAGGTTGGGGCTGTTGGTGTTGCCCTGCAAAAGAATATTATGTTGTTTCAGCTCGGTTGCTGTGTTTTTGAGAACTTTGAGGCTATGCTCAGATTGTTATGATGCTTACGATTGGTTATCGCGCGGTGTTGATATGATGGTAGAATGCTTGCCCATATGTCGGGGTAGTGAATGACTTGAAGGGAGGTCTTCTCAGAGCGTAATTTTGAGATTTCAGTATTTTAGTTCCGGCGGAGAAAGGGCAATTGGACTATGAATGTTCAAGTCTGGGGGATAAAGTAATAAGACTTGGTGTTATCAAGCGAGGTGGAGTTTTCATCTGTGATGTGGTATCGCTGTTTTGATCGAATAGAATGTGTTAAGTTCGCCGGTGTTATAGTTCTTCGATTGCATTGGGTCAGAGTGTTGTGAAGTAGTATTGAAGAAGCGATTGTCAGAGATCGTGGTGTGTGGTGGTTCAGAATTGAATAGTTATTTCTAATGAAGGCAGCTCGAGAAAGATGATCTTCAGAGAGTTTGAAGTCGTGGTGATCTGCTGGTTTAAGAGCTACAGAGAATGATATTGAATTGGGCAGCATACGATGAAGGAATACATGTGAGAAGTGTCAGGCGGTGGCTAAATTTCTAAAAGGTCAGGCGTAGGAAAAGGAAGTCAGGTAGTGCTTAAAGGAATGAGGTTAACCAAAGTGGGAGAGCGGCAACATAGTGGTGAATTAGAAGATATTGTAGCGCATTTAGAAGATGTCCATGAAAGGCGGACGGACTGGTAAAGTTGGTGAATGAGAACAGGCTTGGGATTGGGTATTTATGTTGTAGAGAGTGTGCAGTACATCGTCGTTGGAATGTGTCAGTTGGTAATTTCCCCATGTGGGTTATCTCTCGTGGGCAGGTTAGCGGTCGTTGTGATGACCCAAAAGGTCATCCTAAGTAATTCCAGCTAAATCTGTGTTTCGAGACCCCGAAAGCCTCCGTTAATATCACCTCGATATACGTGTGGATCCCGGGCATGTAGCCAGGAAGTCCTTATGTTGAAATTTGATGAAAATAGAATTTTATGATAATTAAATGAATAAAGTTGACTTTGGTCAACATTTTTGGTAAACGGACCCGGACCTGTGATTTGACGGCCCCCGAGGTCCGTAGGAAAATATGGGACTTGGACGTATGCCCGGAATCGAATTCCGAGGTCCCAATCCCGAGAAATGAATTTTTAAAGAAAATTGTTTTCTGAAAATAATAAAGGATTTTAAAAATGAATTATTATTTTAAAACCGTGTTACCGGGCCCATATTATGGTTTCGAAGCCCGGAACAGGTTTATTATATGTTATGTGACTTATCTGTGAAATTTGGCGTAAAACGGACTTGAAATGACGTGATTAAGATTAAAATCGGCTAAGTTAAGCTTTATGAAGTTTTAAGAAATTTTCATGAGTTTTGAGGTTTAATTTGTTGATTTTGATGATATTTTGATGATTTAAAAGCTTAAATAAGTCCGTAGGATGTATTGGGAGTCATGTGTGTTTTTGGTTTTGAACCACGAGGGCTCGGAATGAGTTTCAGGTAGCTAACGAGGTGTAAATGAGTCAAACATCTGGTGTTTTGGACTGGTTTCTGGTGTCTGGTGTGTGTCTCTATGAGATCGCATAAGCATAGCTGCGATCGCATAGTACTGGGCTGGGAGGGGGTCACTGATGCTCTATGCGATTACAATACCAGCTGCGCGATCGCATAGTGTACTAGGTAGGTCGGGGGTCTAGGGGTAGTTTGGTCAGTGCGGTCGCGATCCTTGCTCCGCGATCGCATAGGGTGAGACTCCGTAGCTCTGCGATCGCATTACCTCTCATGCGATCGCGTAGGGTCAGCCAAGTCCTTCTCTGCGATTGCAGCCCCTCTTCCGCGATCGCAGAGAGCATTTTCGCCCAGTTAATTAAAAGGTCAAAAACAGAATACTCTACACGGGATTTTCATATTTTCATCACTCTCTCCTTCCTCCAACCTCCATTGAAGACCCCAAGCCAATTCTTCCTCAATAGCCTCTTGGGTAAGTGTTCCTAACATCGATTTCATTTACTCCACCAAGTCTTGGTTGCGCCAGATAGTCGAAAAGTGGCGAAGTCAACTCCATTGGACTCCACTATGCCCATGTTCCGAAGAACCTCATGACAGCTATCCAAGTAATCATGTGGGTCCTCTGATGGTGCACCAGTAAAAGTAGCAGTGAATAACGTGGTGAATCAGTCCAATCTCCACAACGCATCCGCTGACATAGCTGCTCTCTCAGCTACAGGTGTTGCAATCCCTGGCTGTGCTACTCCGTCTGGCTGAGGTGCCAGAGTCTGAAACTGAGTGGCAACCTGCTCTAGTGTATGAATAACAGGAGTCTGGGTACCTCCCCTAGCCTGAGATCCAGCTGGAGCTGTAGGAAGAAAAACGGCCTGAGCCACACTCTCCATAAGTCCTACCAGACGGACAAGAGCGTCCTGAAGCACTGGGGTAGCTATGAACCCCTCTGGGACCTGTGCTGGTCCAACTGGGACTGCCGGAACTGGGCCCTCCTCGTCAGACTTGACCTGAGGGTCCTCCACTGGGGCTGCTGCTCTAGGTTGAGCCCTGCCCCGGCCTCGGCCTCTAGCACGGCCTCGTACTCAACCTCGACCCCTCGTAGGAGCTGTAGCAGGAGTGTCGGGCTGCTGAGCAGAACCAAGGGAAACACGCATCCTCGCCATCTGTAAGAGAATAGGATAGAAACTCGATCAGTATACAGAATATACTACGCACGACAGAATATGAAGAGAAGAGGAGTATCCTAACTTAGCAGCCTCTGGGGGATAAATACAGACGTCTCCGTACCGATCCCTCAGACTCTACCAAGGTTGTCCGTGAGTTGTGAGACCTAAGCAACCTAGAGCTCTGATACCAACTTGTCACGACCCGAAATCCCACCTTTCAGGGCGTGACTGCGTCTAACGTTGAACCCGCTAGACAAGCCAACGCACAACATTTTGACCTCGATAAAACAACGTAACGGTATTAAAGCAATTAACCTTCAAACCTTTACTGGAATATCTCGAATTCATTTACTTTCAACCTTTACTGAAACATCCCAAATTACCTCAAAACGTTTACAACAGAAAAATAATAATACTTCAAAAACGCATAATGAAAGGATAAAGACAATAACATCACCACATCCCAAAACCGGGGTGTCACAACCTCACGAACTATCTAAACTGAGTGCTAAATACAGAGTCTGAAAGGAAATATATAATTGTCTTGGAACTAGGAGAAAAAGTAAGACAATGAGGAATCCAAAAGCAGGAGAGACACCAAGGCCCACGAACGCCAGCGGGTATACCTTGAAGCTCTGGGTGGACTGAAGGTGACTCCCTCAATGCGGTCCACTGGGTCCGGATGCGTGATCTGCACAACATTAAGAAGTGCAGTGTAGCATCAGTACAACCGACCCCATGTACTGAGTAAGTGCCGAGCCTAACCTCGACCGAAGTAGTGACGAGGCTAGACTTGACAATAACAATAACCTGTCCTATTCTACAGCAGGTAACAGGGATAATACAAGGCAGGAGATAAGCGGACAAGTAAGGGATGCGGGAGTAGTAAAGGGAAACAAGTGAAATGAAGCAGTCAAATTGACGGATAGAAGTAAACAAGGGAGGTAATCTAACACAATGGCCAACGAAACAAATACAAGTACCAGAAATGTAACCAATGGAACGGCATCACCCTTCGTGCTTTTATTCTCTTCCTCACAATGCAATGTAATCAAATATCATGGCACGGCATCACCCTTCGTGCTTTACACTCTTCCTCACAATGAAATATACAATGTATCATGGCACGGCATTAACTGTCGTGTTTATAATCAATAAAGTCATGGCACGACATTTACCTTCGTGCTTATAATCAATATGAATCATGGCACGGCATCACCCTCCGTGCTTTACACTCTTCCTCACTATGCAATGTAATCAAATGTCATGGCACGGCATCATCCTTCGTGCTCTTACACTCTTCCTCACCAAACAATAACAGATAAGATGGCAAAGAGTACAACATAGTGGAAATTAACAGTTCAAAACACCCGGCAAGGGGAAAACATCAATTTAATAACTCAACAAATGCCCGACAAGGGTCTCAGCTATAACCAATCGCCTCAATCGCATACTCTACACTTTGATTATCATTCGTATCAACACTTTGATTATCATTCGGGTCCGTATTTTGGTTCCGGAGCCCGGTACAGATTTGTTATGATATTTAGGCCTTGCTTGTGAAATTGGTGAAAACGGAGTTCGTTTGACGTGATTCGGACATTCGGTTGAAAAGCTATGAACTATAAGTGTTCTTGAGGAAAATAATAAGTTTTGAAGTTTAATTCGTAGTTTTACATATTATTTTCATGATTTTATCGCACGAGCAAGTCCGTATGATGCTTTCATACTTGCGTGCATGTTTGATTAGGAGCCCTGAGAGCTCGGGTGAGTTTCAAATAGGTTTGGGTTGTGTTGCGCTCGTTCTTTCTTATGCTTCGACGTCGTTTCTTCAAGCATAAATGATATCATATGAACAAATGAGCTTCGGTTTCTGTTTTGAATGAATTATTAGATTTGTATCGTAATTACGGACTCGTAGCAAAAAGAAGCATCGAATTTGGACATAGTACGAGGGTTTTATGGGCATTTTACTAAGGTTGCCAGATTTTTCAGGTTAATTACGAAATTGCCCCGAAGGCGTATTAAAAATCTGCACTAATTGCAAATGTTAAAACGAACATATCTCCTTCATTATAAGGCCAAATTTAGTGATTCAAAAGCCTAACTTGACTAGAATATCACAAGGAATTCATTGGATACATAAAAATCAGTTTCGGGATCGTTTGGCACGAAAAATGAGGCACAATAATTGACATATATATATATATATATATATGTC